>CAUYLG010057357.1:0-32841 GCA_963573385.1 Cacajao melanocephalus
GAGAGGGCCACACCATCTTCTAATGGACGAGCCCCTGCAGGCAGAGGAAACAGCAGTGCAAAGGCCCTGAGGCAGCAGTGAGCTCTTGCGGGAAGGCGGGCGTGAGGCTGCAGCCAAATGGGCAAGGTCAGAGTGAGGAGAGGCCAGAACCGCAGGGAGGGAGCAGCCAGACCCTCCACGGCCTTAGTGCGTCCCTGAGATTCCATCAGGAAAGGGATATAAACGGATCACTCTGGGAACACTGGGAAAAATGGACTCCAGGGGGTCGGGGGACTCAAGGACACCCCCCAATCTCTGTCTCTCTCAAGTAGAGCCCATATGATGAAGACCCCCAGGCAGGGACCTATGCTGAGGTGAAACATTCCAGACCTAAGAGAGAAATGACCTCCCCTGCTTCCCCACTGTCCAGGAAATTCCTGGATACAAAGCACAAACAGGCAGAAGAGGACAGGCAGATAGACAGTCAGGTAGATACTTTCCTCTCCAGGCCCCCAGGCCTCACCCACCTTTCAGCATGTTCCTTCCCTCTCACTCTCCCCCTACTGCAGGCTGCTGCATCTGAAGCCCCCCAGGATGTGACCTACGCCCAGCTGCACACCTTGACCCTCAGACGGAAGGCAACTGAGCCCCCTTCATTCCAGGAAGGGGCTCCTCCAGCTGAGTCCAGTGTCTACGCCACTCTGGCCATCCACTAGCCTGGGGGGACCCAGACCCCACACTCAACAGAAGGAGACTCAGGGACTCCAGAAGGCACGTAAGCTGCCCCCAGTGGATACCAATGAACCCCAGCCAGCCAGGACCCCTAACACAGACCACCAGGACATTCTGGAGACGTTGGGACTCACTTGATTTCTGCAGTCTAAATAACTAATATCCCTACCTTTTTTAGTTAAAGCAACAGACTTCTCAATAATTAATGAGTTAATTGAGAAAACTAAAACAGAAGTCAGAATGTGCTTGAAACTGAATCACAATATAAATATTACACGCCACGCAATGAAACTGGAAGACTAAAAACCACAACTGAATAAAGTAGAAAAGAGAAAAAAAACCTAGGAAATGAATGATCTTGGCTTTCATATCAGGAATTTAGAATAATAATAATAAATTATTCCAAATGAAGGTGTAAGGAAGGGAATAATAATAAGAGGAGTTTCTCATTAGGAAAAAACAAAACTTGAAAATTCAACAAAGCCAGTGAAGCTCATTCTTGAAAACATTAATTACACTCATGAATCCTAGCTACAATGAGCAAGAAAAAGAAAGAGCAGGCACGCATTTCCATATGGGAGTGAGTGAGCAGACAGCCCTACAGATCCTACACACATTTTCAAAAACTAACAACAGAACAGGCTGCAGGCCGGGCACAGTTGTTCACGCCTATAATCCCAGCACTTTGGGAGGCCGAGGTGGGTGGATCATGAGGTCAGGAGTTCAAGACCACCCTGGCCAAGATAGTGAAAGCCTGTCTCTACTAAAAATACAAAAATTAACCAGGCACAGTGGCGGGCAACTGTAATCCCAGCTACTCAGGAGGCTGAGGCAGGAAAATCACTTGAACCTGGGAGGCGAAAGTTGCAGGGAGCCAAGAGCCACTATTGTGCAATTGACCTGTAGCGTGGGTGACAGAGGGATACTACTTATCAAAAAAAAAAAAAAAAAAAACACCACAGGCTGCAAGCCTATGCCAATATACTAGAAAATGCAGATTACACAGGCAAAATATTCAAAACTGTAGATTACTTAATGAATGTAAGAGTAAACAGAGAATCTGAATCATTTTAGATGTGTTTCACATATCTATGTGAAAAACACACATATATATACAGACACACACGTTAATAAAAATGTTCTCATGGTATAAGCTCCAGTTCTCAGGAACTACAGAAGGCACAAGAGCTCTCTCCAGCAGAGCCTACATGATTCAGAGCCTACATGATTCAGACCCTCAGGCAGTGACCTATGCTGAGGTGAAACACTCCAGACCTAGGAGAGAAATGGTGGAAGCTCACTGGTGTTTTTTTTGTTTGTTTGTTTTGTTTTGTTTGGTGATTTCTTATAAATATTATTTAGGGAAGCTTCATTGGTGATTTCTTATAAATATTGACACACGAATGAAACACACAAACACACTCAGAGCATCACAAATGTGTCTTGAGAATAGAAAAAGTGGCAATATGTAGTCGTTCACGCCTGTAATCCCAACATTTTGGGAGGTAGAGGTGGCAGACTACTTGAGGCCAGGAGTTCAAGACCAGCCTGGCCAACATGGCAACCCGTCTCTACTAAAAATACAAAAATTAGCCGGACGTGGTGGTGCACGCTGCAATCCCAGCTACTTGAGGCAGAGGGAGGAGAATCACTTGAACCCAGGAGGTAGAGGCTGCAGTGAGCTGAGATTGTGCCCCTGCACTCCAGCCTGGGCAACACAGACAAACTCTGTCTCAAAAAATTAAAAAAAAAAAAGAAGTCATCAAATATAAAATGGAATTTTCCATCATATAAAAGGCATGTTTTAAAATGTAGTTTGTTTCAAAATAATTTATATTTTAATATTTTACTTTATTTGGCAATAAAAAATTCTACATATTTAGGGTGTACAACATATTTTAATACATGAATACCCTGTGAAATCCCTAGATCAAGCTAATTAACTTATCTGTAACATCACAGTTATCTTTTTGTTAAGAGAACATTTAAAATCTACTTTCTTACCAGTTTTCACATATACAATCCATTGTTAGTAACGATAGTCACCGTATTGTACAAAAGATCTGCTAAACTTACTCCTCCTATGTAACTGAAATGTGGTCTCCTTCAATATAGCTCTCTGATTCCACCCAGCCCAGCTCCCGGGAACCACCTTCCACTCTACTTCCATGAGTTGTCCTGGTGCATTTCACACATAAGTGAGATCATGCAGTAGGTGACTTCCTGTGCCTTCTTTATTCCACCTCCCGTGATGTCCCGTAGGCTCATCCATGTTGTCACAAATGAAACAATTTCCTTTCTCTAGAAGGCTGAATAGCTTTTTGCTCTGTATATACTGGGCACTTCATATTCTGTATCCATTCACCTGCTGATGGACACTTGGGTGGGTTCCATGTCTTGGTTATTGGGACTGATGCTGTAGTGAGCATGGGAGTGTGATTTCATTTCCTTAAGGTACACATCTGATTCTTTCCTTAAGGTACACATTCTGATTTCATTTCCTTAAGGTACACATCCAGCAGTGACACTGTTGAAATATATGGCAGTTCTAATCATTAACTTCTGAAAAACATCTGTAGTATTTTTGTGATCATTGTACTCACTTACATTACCACTAGCAGAGTGCAATGATTCTATTTTTTTCCACATTCTAATCAACACTTGTTACTCTACTCTTTTTCTTTTTTTTTATTTTTTCTTTTTTTGACATGGAGTCTCGCTCCATAACCCAGCCTGGAGTGCAGTGGTTTGATCTCATCTCACTGCAACCTCCGCCTCCCAGGTTCAAGCAATTCTGTCTCAGCTCCCGAGCAGCTGAGACTACAGGTGCCTGCCACTATACCCAGCTAATTTTTTTGTATTTTTAGTAGAGACAGGGTTTCACCTTGTTGGTCAGGCTGGTCTCGAACTCCTGACCTCAGATGATCCACCTGCCTCAGCCTCCCAAAGTGCTGGGATTACAGGCGTGAGCCACGTGTCCAGACTACTCTTTTTCATAGTAACCATCCTAACAGATGTGAGGTTATAGCTTATTGAAGTTTATATGTATGTATGTATATACATATATGTATACATCCAAATGTATGCATACATACATATGCATCCAAATGTATACATACACATGTATATATGTGCACATATGTACATATATGTGTATGTATATATGTATGCATATGTATACACATATGTGTAAAAAGTAAAATTTTGCAGTGAAATATCACTTCACAGCTGTTAGATTGGCTATTTTCAAAATGATGAAACATAAGTGTTGGGGAGGATGGGGAGAAAATAAAATCCTTGCACACCATTGGTGGACATATAAGTTAATACCTCCATTTTGGAAAACAGTATGGAAGCTCCTCAAAAAACTAAAAGTGCGACCACCATATAATCCAGAAATCTCACTTTGTATATACACAGAGGAAATGAAATCGGCACACAGAAGAGATGTCCACACTCCTAAGTTCATGCAGCACTATTCACGATTACCAAGTTATAAAAACGATTCTATATTTTTGAAAAAGGATTCATTTCTCCTCTCCCTGTAGAGAAAACAAGTTCTAATTACACATTAGCTGAACTGAGTACTCACTCATGTATGTATCTAGGAGGGTGCATGTGCATGTGCGCATGTGTGTGTGTGTGTGTGTGTGTTTCAGTAAGTGGTTTTCCCATTCTGAGTGCTCATCCATGTATGTAACTATGAGGATGCATGTGCACGTGTGTGTTTCAGTATGTGGTTTTCCCATTTTTCCTCCCTCAAGGATGCCACATTATACATTTTGGATTCTTTGCTCTTCCAACTAAATTACATCATTTAGAATTGCTTTCACTGAGTGTGACAACAGTAAAATATTTTTTAAATTGTGACTTTGGAAATACCTTCCTTTCCCTTTCACTCTCTTATTAAGTTTGTGAAAAAAAATTAATTTTTATTTGTATTTTAAGTTCTGGGGTACATGTGCAGGATCTGCAGGTTTGTTACAGAAGTAAACATGTGCCATGGTGGTTTGCTGCACGTATCAGTCCATCACCTAGGTATTAAGCCCAGCATGCATTAGCTGTTTATCCTAATGCTTTCCCCTTCCTGCCCTCCTCCAACAGGCCTCAGTGTGTGTAGTTCCCCTCCTTGTGTCCATAGGATCCCACTGTTCAGCTCCCACCTGTAAGTGAGAACATGCAGTGTTGGGTTTTCTGTTCCTGTGTTGGTTTGCTGAGGATAATGGCTCCCAGCTCCATCCATGGCCTGGCCAAAGGCATGATCTCGTTTCTTTTTATGGCTGCATAGTATTCCATGGTGTATATGTACCACATTTTCTTTAACCTGTCTATCGTTGATGAGCATTTGGGCTGATCCCATGTCTTTGCTATTATGAATAGTGCTGCAATAAACTTGTGCATATATCTTTGTAATAAAATGATTTTTATTCCTTTGGGTATATACCCAGGTATTGCTGTGTCAAATGGTATTTCTAGTTCTAGATCTTTGAGGCATCACCACAGAATCTTCCACAATGGTTTAACTAATTTACATGCCCACCAACAGTGTAAAAGCATTGCTATTTCTCTGCAACCTCACCAGCCTGTTTTTTCCTGACTTTTTAATAATCGCCATTCTGACTGGTATGAGTTGGTATCCCATTGTGGTTTTGACTTGCATTTCTCTAATGACCAGTGATGTTGAGCTTTTTTTCATGTTTCTTGGCCACATGAATATCTTCTTTTGAGATGTATCTGTTTATGTCCCTTGCCCACTTATTAATGAGGTTGTTTTATTCTTGTAAATTTGTTAAGTTCCTTGTAGATTCTGGAGGTTAGACCTTTGTCAGATGGACACATTGCAAAAATTTTCTCCCATACTGTAGGTTGTCTGTTTGCTCTGACGATGGTTTCTTTTGCTCTTCAGTTTAATTTGATCCCATTCGTCAATTTTAGTTTTTGTTGCAATTGCTTTTGGTGATGTGGTCATGAAATCTTTGCCTGTGTCTATGTCCTGAATTATATTAAATAAAGCATAATGAAATATATGTAGAAGGAAAAGTACATGTAATGGTGAAAGCGTCTACTGAAACCTGACACAGTGGGTTTAATGTGAGACAAGCTGCCAATAGGTCGTTTACCTTTGTCTTTGAGAATTTGGGTTAATATAGAATTCTTCACTCACCATGAATTTCTGAAGGCATTTCTTTAGTATCTCCTGGTGTTGAATTTGCTGTTGGAAGGTCCAATCCCAATGAGCATGCAAATCCATTAAAATAATTTGCATTTTTATGAAGAAATAATTTTAGGATTTTTTTGTTTGTTTACAGGCCAGATCTCTTTGTATTTTTTAACGACTTGAAAATTATATAATACAAAAATAACATTTTAAAACCCACAGTGGCTCATGCCTGTAATCTCAGTACTTTGGGAAGCCGAGGCAGGCAGATCACTTGAGGTCAGGAGTTCGAGACCAGCCTGGTCAATATGGCAAAACCGTCTCTACTAAAAATACAAAAATTAGCTGGGCGTGGAGTCACACACCTATAATCCCAGATACTTGGGAGGCTGAGACAGGAGAACTGCTTGAACCCAGGAGGCAGAGGTTGCAGTGAGTGAAGATAACGCCATTGCACTCTAGCCTGGGTGACACAGTGAGACTCTGTCAAAAATAAAAAAAACAAAATCCACAATTCAGCCTAGAATTAGTTTATTAAATTTACATTTGATATTTTTGCTTAGGATTGGTTTGGCATTCATGCTCTGTTTTGGTTCCATATGAATTTTAGGATTGATTTTTCTAATTCTGTGAAAAATGATGTTGGCATTTTGATGGGGATTGCATTGAATCTGAAGATTACTTTGGGCAGTATGATCATTTTCATAATATTGATTCTTGCAATCCATGAGCATTGGATATGTTTCCATTTGTGTCATCTACAGTTTCTTTCAGCAGTGTTTTGTTGTTGTTCTTGTAAAGATCTTTCACTTCCTTGCTTAGGTATATTCTTGGATATTTTTAATTTTTTGCAACTGTTGTGCAAGGGATTGAGTTTTCCAGCAACTTAAATGGAACTGCAGGTCATTATTCATGATATCACACCCAGCTAATTTTTTTACAGATGACGTTTTGCCATGTTGCCCAGGCTGGTCTTGAACTCCTGGCCTCAAGTGACCCACCTGCCTTGACCTCTCGAAGTGCTGGGAAGTGCAGGCATGAGCCACAGTGCCCGGCCAATCATAGCAGTTTTGATCATTAGGACAATTCCTCCTTCTTGTCATTCTTAGACACTCGCCCCCAACAGGCCTTATCTGTCAGAGAGGATTTCTACCAGGGCTGTGCTGGGAGTTACAGCTTGAAAAGGGGATATGGTTCCTCCTGCCAGTGTCACATGAGTCTGCTCAGGGCTTTGCTCAGCAAGGGAGGGTCCAATGTGAGCCTCAGACTCACATGTGGGACAGACACTGATGTCTGATAATGCTGCAGTGAATGTGTTTCACACACACGTGGAGGCGGCGGCTCAGGGCTGACCATGGACTGAGTCAAAAGTAGAGGTATTCCAGTGCCATCCACAAACACAGGGGAGGAGGAGCCACAGCTTCTGTCCTTCATTTGAAATCCTGACACTCCTGTCTGTGGGGTCCCTGGGCCTGGGGCTCTCTTCTGTCTCACACAGAGGTCAAAACTTCCCCCTTAGTCACCCCTTGACATTGCAAGTCACCAACAGCCACTCAGCTCTGGCCTGTGCTGCTTCTTAAGGTTTCTGGCCTGTGTCAGGAAGTTTCATTTCTCATTTCTTCATAGGATCATGGCTACATATTTCAGAAACTTTGTAAGCAGGTTTTCTCAGTGTT
This sequence comes from Cacajao melanocephalus, assembly GCA_963573385.1. Classification (NCBI taxonomy): domain Eukaryota; kingdom Metazoa; phylum Chordata; class Mammalia; order Primates; family Pitheciidae; genus Cacajao; species Cacajao melanocephalus. The sequence continues at coordinate 7,546 of CAUYLG010057357.1, forward strand.
TGGAGCAGATGTGGGCTGCTGCGCACATAAGTTGTTCACCATGACTGTGCAGTCCAACAGCAGGATCCACTCATGTTTCAACCCCTCAGGTCTTAACCTGGTCTGGAAAAGTACCACAATTGAGGTCCTCCCATGACCCAGCCACAACTGGCCCCCAAAACCACTCAGGAGGGGGTTCATGACAACAGGCCGCAAATGAGGAAACTGAAGCTCAGAGATGGGACTTACTGCCCAAGGTCATGCAGGCAGGGATAAAGGCCAGCAATTCAGAAAATAAAATTGATTCCCTATCCCAACACAAAATTAAGCTCAAGACTAAGTACTTGTTCCCAAACCCTTCAATTCAGACTGAGATGCAGGAGAATGCCCAAGGAAACAGTGTTAGGGATGGGGGGGACATCGATGAGGCAGGAATGATTCAGAGGTTACTTTTAAGGGAGGTGAAGGTGTACACTATTTAAAAATGGGGGGAAAAAAGAGAAGTATAAAAAGGAAACTGAAACAAAACCCATACTCCAAAGATAAAAAGAAGAGTGAGCATTTCTTTATTTCTCCTTTTTTCTCATTGCCACCTGCAGCCCAACTTGAATTTCACAGCCAGATGTGAGATACGTCTCTGCTTATCCAAGTCTGCCCTGCAGCATGGGCCTGCAACTTCCCTGAAGCATCTCCTGGGCTGGAGAGATGACTGCCTTGGTAAGGATCCCGCAATGCTATTTTGATGGACAGCCTAAAGGAGAGAAGAACCCATGGGGAGGTTCTGAGAAGAACAAGCACCTAGTAACCCTCACTTAGACAGGAAAGACTCAGAAAGGTGCTGGTCTGTTGGCTCCTATGTCCTGACCCTTGATGAGATGAGGACAGATGAGGCAAATAGCAGAAAAAAATCAGGGAGACACCATTTATGTCTGAAACGTATGAAGAGAGCCTGGTGGCTGCCCCAGCCCCATCTATAAGGAAATGAAAGCCAGGCTCCCAGAGAGGGCATTTCCCCTTCCTGTGGGGCTGCTGATGGGACAATCTCAAGATGAAGAATCCAGGCTCCCAGTAGATTTACTCCATCCAGGCACTGTAGCCTCATCCATCTGCACAGCCAGGGGCTGTGGGAGGCGATGCTATGACTCCCACCCTCAAAACCCTGATCTGTCTTGGTAAAATTCAAAGTGGAAGACGGGAGACTATAGCCTGGGAGGAATTCCACCTCACAACTTGGTCCAGATCAATTAGGAGACCCCAGAGTTTCACAGAGATCCCAAGGTGGGGAGGATCTGACCAGGGTTCAGAAGGCAAATCTCTCACAGGAAACTCCATGACCCCCTCCCTAATGCTGCACCTGTGCCTCAGTGGGATTTGGAGAAGATGCCTTAGATTAGAGGTTATTGTGTCTTTCACTAACAAAACCATATAAAAAAACACCTGGACATTTCATATCAGTGGATAAAGCACATCCTGTGCCAAATCAGGACCTATCTGCAATGAATTTTAGGGCTCACACTATAGTTACTCACCTTTGGGGAAAAGCATTCCAGGTTTGTGTCTATCTCTGTGATAAACGTCTCCCTTCCTGGGTACAGATAATGGATTAAAGTAACACTAGCTGAACAGAACTATATTCACCTGATGATTATACTGAAAAATAGCCATAAAATTGTTCCCTCAAACTCCAATTCCCCTTTTGACTTTTGACAGTTCTCAAGATATACAAATGGCCAACAAACATGAAAAACATGCATGTGTGTATATATATATATACACACACACACTCAAACACAAACGTTCACATACACATACACACCATGGAATACTTCAGCCATAAAGAACAAAATAATGGCATTTGCAGCAACCTAGAAGGAGTTGGCGACCATTATTCTAAGTTAAATAACTCAGGAATGAAAAACAAAACATTGTATGTTCTCATAAGAGGAAGCTAAGCTATGAGGATGCAAAGGCATAAGAATCATGTAATGGACTCTGGGGACTCAGGGGAAAGGATGGGTGGGGGTGAGGGATAAAAGACTACACACCGGGTATACTGTACACTGCTTGGGTGATGAATGCACCAAAATCTCAAAAATCACCACTAAAGAACTTATGCATGCAACTGAACACCACCTGTTCCCCAACAACTACTGAAACTTTAAACAATAAATAAAAATAAATTAATCACATTAACAACAGCAAAATTAACCATATTAACAACAACAATGGCAAAAATCCAATTCCACTTAGCATAATGTTTTCACTGTCTATGCATGTTATAGCATGTAACTGGTCTTTGTTCCTTTACATGACTGAATGATATTCCATTCTATGGATAGATCACATTTTGTTTATACATTCACCAGTTGATGGACATCTGGATTGTTTTCACTCTTTAATTATTATGAATAATGACACAAAATAACATATGTTTGGGGTTTTTACTTTTAAGAAGTTATAATCTTTTATTTTCTGAGACAGGGTCTCACTCTGTTGCCCAGGCTAGAGTGCAATGGTGCAATCTCAGCTTACTGCAACCTCTGTTTCCTGGATTCAAGCAACTCTGGTGCCTCAGCCTCCCAAGTAGCTGGGATTACAGGTGTGCACCACCACACCTCACTTTTTTTTTTTTGTATTTTAGTAGAGACAAAGTTTCACCACATTGGCCAGGATGGTCTTGAACTCCTGGCTTCAAGCCTTCCACCTGCCTCAGCCTCCCAAAGTGCTGGGATGATAGACATGAGCCACCACCCTGTGCCAAAAGGTTATAATCATTTAAATTCTGGTTGCAACCATATGTTTAGAATTCTCCACACTTAGATTAAAAAGCGTTGTATTTATAATCAATCTAGAACATAATTAATGCATCTTAAGTTTCCACTGATGTATATAGAAGGCTAAAAGTACAATTTTTATTCACATCTAGTAGAGTAACCAACCATAAAATCATTAGTTACTTTCAGGTTAATAACTGACATTCCTCAAATGAGCTGTTTTCAATCCTCATAATTCTTTTTTTTTTTAATAAATTTTTTAATTTACTTTTTGGAAATATAAATAACAAAATAATTGGCAAAAACCAAACCAAAACAAATGACGTTATATGCGTGATCATCTCTAAGTACATTTATAAGTGAATATAAAAAATAAGTTTTATTATTTTTATTTGCTTTTCTGTTAGAAGCTTGAGTTCCTAAGATAATTTCACAGTTACACTGGCTCCTATAATGTGACTGAGTGCGGTTAAGGTCCCACTCCCAATATGGAAATCTCCCTGGGGATTCTGAAAAAAACAACTAAGCCCTTAGAAACTTTAAAAAATGGGTGCTTTCATTAGGATCTTTCTAACATGGAAAAGATACAGCCATTGTACATTAAAACACAATCCAATTTGGATACTCTTCAGATTTTCTAAATTCTCCACCTGATTAAGACTAGGCCACCATCTTTTCTGGCAACCCAACCTACAGCCACTGCCATCTTCCTAACTAGCAGCCCCCAAACTGCACTAAAACTGGGATTAACAAAACCGAAGATAACACGTTTTTAACCTTCCTTCCTAGAAGTCAAAGGGCTCTTCGGATAGAAAAGGTTCAGGAGGTTTTGCATCAAGCTTGCCTTCACACTCACTATTAGTGGAAGGGCTGTGAAATCTACCCATCGCACACCTGTATCGAGTATTTGAGTGTACTTACCCATCACCACACAAGAAGTTGGAGTAAATTAACAAGTCACTCTGGACCAAGCCCCTCAAAACGGAGGCAAATTTGGTGAACCAAGGTCATTCACTGCCTGTGGTAATAACCTCAGTTCACCTAAGTTCTTTCCTGAAAAACCACATTAATCTCCTGATTCAAGAGGCACCTCTGGCCAGCACAGAGCAAGAAGGAAAGCATCACTTCAGAGTAGGGTAATGCACATGGAATTTAGAAGTTGTGATTTAGCCTACAGCAAAAGATGGCAGCGTTGCTAATATTTAGAGCTGGAAAGAGCATTGCCTGGACCACACTACTGGAGCATCTTTACTAACGCAGCTTAACAGCAGTTGCCCACATGTTGTTGCTGGGTAACGCTGGAAGGACCCATCCTTGGTGAACGAAGTTGCCTTTGGGATGATTGGATGGCACCAGGCACTGATTCCAATCATGCCTGATCTGCATGAGCGCTGGCAGGGAGTGCTCAGCTTGGAGGTAAAACTGCCAGAAAGGCTCCAAGAGGTGAGCACGTGGGAACTTGTCTGGATCCCCAAACTTGGACTCCATTTCACGTTTCTGAAGTAAAATTTTCTTTTTCTTTTCTTTCTTTTTGAATTATCTTTTCCTCTCTTCCTCTTCTCCTGCCAGCATAACTCTGAGGGCTCTCTTCAGCTTCATATAGTTCACAGCGCTTTTTCATGAGTTTTCTCAGTCGCTGAAAATGATGCTCAAAAGTCTCATCTGCTGAGGCTGGAGGACAGACCCTTTCCTCACTGCAGCCTCCTTCTTCAGTTTCCTCAACTTCTCCAAAGCCCCAAGAATGTCCACCATTCTTTTGGTATCCCTTCTTTTTTCCTCACTTCAGACAGTACGCCATCAGCGGCTGCTTGGACTTCCTGCTCTTGCTTCTTCTCCTCCACCTCCTGCACACACTTGACCCTCCAGCGGTCAATCTCCTGCTCGCGTTCCACGGCCCACGCGGCCTCTGCCTCCAGCTCGGCCTCACGTTCCTGAGTCCTCTCCAGCCTCCTCCGCGACGCCCACCCCCGCCCCAGGCAGCCTGGGTTAACCGTTGTAGCCGCTCGGCCAGTTCCGTACGTTTTCGGCTTCGGCCTCGCGCAGGGCCTGGATCAGGCCGTGAAGCCGCCGCACCAGGCACAAAGACCCGCGTAATCGCGCGCGCACTTCGCCAAGGCTGGGCCCGATATGCTTGCGCTTGGTCACCGGACAGCCAGCCCCTCGCGGCGTCCAGAACACGCCAGGAACCGCCAGTCGCGCAGGCGCTGGAGGGCCGCATCCCCAAGCAAGTAGGCGGGCGGCGGCGCATCAGACTGGCCCTGGCTTCGAGGCGTCGCCGAGCCGGGAGTCAGCGGCCATAGCCCCTCGCCGGCGTCGGTCCAGGGGAAGGGCCGGCACTGGGACGGCTGCGGAGGCTGAAGGAAGGGGGCGGAGGCTCCCGAAAAAGGGCCAGGCTGCTGGGGGAGACGCGGCGGTGGCGTACAGCCGAAAGGAGTGGGAAGCGGCTGCTGGCTTGGGCAGGCCTGGCCGAAGAAGGGCGGAAACGCCATGTTCACTAGGGAGAAGCTGTGGGAAGTTACAGGAATCTGAGCGGTTCCTCAGGAGAATCTTCCGGCGGAAGTGACATCTTACGGCGCGCGCCGCCAGTAGACTCCCCCCGTCCCGAAGGCTCGGTGGGTAAGTGGGCCGCCGTTCAACCTTTGATAGTTCAGTTCATAAATACTGTTCTTACTGAGCATGCTAGGTGCAGAGCTACCCGCTGCTCATACAGTGAGACTGAGAGGTACAGATCTTCTTGGAACTTCCTGTCTAGTATAACACAGTAATCAAGTAATCATGGTGAGTATCTTCGAGAGGCTGGAGAAGGTTATCCTAAGGAACTGCGGCTGCAGCTGAGATAGTTCTACATGGCTGGGGAGGCCTCACAAGCATGGCGAAACGCAGAGTGTATAGCTTGCAGTGAACGACGAGAGAGCAATCCTGGTAATTGTTTTTTTTATTTTTTTTTAATATATTATTGCGTTTTAGGTTTTGGAGTGCATGTGAAGAACATGAAGGATTGTTGCATAGGTACATACATGGCAGTGTGGTTTGCTGCCTTCCTCCCCATCACCTATATTTGGCATTTCTCCCCATGTTATCGCTCACCAACTCCCCACCTCGTGCTGTCCCTCCCTTAAGTCCCCCCCCCCACAGACCTCAGTGTATGATACTCCCCTCCCTGTGTCCATGTGTTCTCGTTGTTCAACACCTGCCTGTGAGTGAGAACATACGGTGTTTGATTTTCTGTTCTTGTGTAAGGTTGCTGATAATGATGGTTTCCAGGTTCATCCATGTCCCTACAAAGGACATGAACTCATCGTTTTTTATGGCTGCATAGTATTTCATGATGTATATGTGCCACAGTTTCCCTGTCCAGTCTATCATCGATGGGCATTTGGGTTGGTTCCAAGTCTTTGCTATTGTAAACAGTGCTGCAGTGAACGTTCGTGTGCATGTGTCCTTATAATAGAACGATTTATAATCCTTTAGATATATACCCAGTAATGGGATTGCTGGGTCAAATGGAATTTCTATTTCTAGGGTCTTGAGGAATTGCCACACTGTCTTCCACAATGGTTGAACTAATTTACACTCCCACCAACAGTGTAAAAGTGTTCCTTTTTCTCCACATCCTCTCCAGCATCTTTTGTCTCCAGATTTTTTAATGATCGCCATTCTAACTGGCGTCAGATGGTATCTCAGTGTAGTTTTGATTTGCATTTCTCTAATGACCAGTGATGATGAGCATTTTTTCATGTTTGTTGGCCTCATATATATGTTCTTTTGTAAAATGTCTGTTCATATCCTTCACCCACTTTTGAATGGGCTTGTTTGTTTTTTTCTTGTAAATCTGTTTTAGTTCTTTGTAGATTCTGGATATTAGCCCTTTGTCAGATGGGTAGATTGCAAAAATTTTTTCCCATTCTGTTGGTTGCCAATTCACTCTAATGATTGTTTCTTTTGCTGTTTAGAAGCTCTGGAGTTTAATTAGGTCCCATTTGTCTATTTAGGCTTTTGTTGCCAATGCTTTTGGTGTTTTAGTCATGAAGTCCTTGCCTATGCTTGTGTCCTGAATGGTTTTGCCTAGATTTTCTTATAGGGTTTTTATGGTATTAGGTCTTATGTTTAAGTCTTTAATCCATCTGAAGTTACTTTTAGTGTAAGGTGTCAGGAAGGGGTCTAGTTTCTGCTTCTGCACATGGCCAACCAGTTTTCCCAACACCATTTCTTAAACAGGGAATCCTTTCCCCATTGCTTGTTTTTGTGAGGTTTGTCAAAGAACAGATGGTTGTAGATGTGTGGTGTTGCCTCCGAGGACTGTGTTCTGTTCCATTGGTCTATATCTCTGTTTTGGTAATTGTTTATTTTTAAAAATATGTATTTGCCCTGTGATGCTAATTTGCAATAGGTGTCTTAATAAGAATAACCAAAATTGGGTAAATGTGACAAAAGATTGACAAACTGTTTCACACCCTTAAATTATACTACGTCAAGAATGAGGAGAAAGCATTGCAAAAGACCACTGCAATGCTACTTACATTCTTGCAATAAAACCAGCAAAGCATCCATGTCAAGAGAGTTCTCATCTCACTTCCAACATTTGCCCCTCAGGAACAATTTGAATGTCTAGCATTCAAAGTCTCATAGGTCAGTAAAACTTCTGGTAGATTTTTATGCTCCTTTGCATGACTTTTCAAGATAAAAGTTTTACTTGTTCATATAAAAGGGCTCTTATTTCTTGTTCAATGGAAGATTGAGTTTCTGGACTTAGTTTCTCTGTATCACTGTAGGTCATAACTCCAAGCTTTTTACTAATTCCAAATTTGGTAACTATCCACCTTGCTATTTTAGTGGCATTATTAAAATCACTGGAAGTACCGGTTGTAATATGGTAGATTCCAAATATAAGCTCCTCCGCCACTCTCGCCCCCATAACTAACATCCATTTCTGCAAGCAGCTGGACTCCAGTTCCATTTCATCCGTCACACTGGGTAACAGGAAGACATGTCCAAGTGTTTGCCCTTGTGGCATGATTGTAGCTTTGTTGATAGGCATTTCATCCTTTGTGTAATATGCAATAATGGCAGATTCATGATATATTGTGATGGATTTGTTTTTGTTATGAATTTTTATGCTGCTTTTCTCAGGCCCCATAATAATTTTATCTTTGGAAAACTCCAATTCCCTCATGGTAAACATTTCTTTTCCATCAACAGCTGCAAAGGGGCATATATTTGGTGTGATTTAATTCATACAAAATGTCCTGAATAGACAAAGCAATAGAAACAAAAAGTAGATTAGTGATTTCTTGAGGCTGAGGGAAGAGGAGAATTAAGACTAAATAAGGGGGTTCTTTCTGAGATGATGGAAATGCTGTGAAATGGGGTAGGGATGGTGATTGCATGGCATACTGAATACACTAAAAATCATTTATTTGTACACTAAAAAATGGTGCATTTCATATGATGTGAGTTACATCACCTAACCAAGTAAATAAATAAATAATTTATATTGAGGTTTCTACCCAGGGTTTGGGAAGCTGGAAAGAGTTTCACTGCAACCCTAACCATGAGTAAAACTCAGATCAGCTCTATAATGTAGATTTCATCTGAGACGATCAGAAATCTGAACTCTGGGAGCAACTGAGTAACCTAAATGCCAAGGAGGAGTAGGATGCTATGACAAGCTCCACAGAGGCAGAACGCGCAAGGGCAGGAGGCTGCATTACAAGCTGGGAAGGAAGAATCAGATGAAATTGTAATGAATTCCTGGAGAGTTAATGTTTGCTGGCCACCAAGAAACAAGTATCTCTGGGAACCTAAAACAAAAGGGCACTAAACACTCACCCATAGGCTTTTTTCCAGGGGTCTCAACTGGGCCTTCACAAGATAGATTGTGAGTAAGGCAGAGACCCAATATTTGCACGGTCAGACATGATTACCTTCCACTGTGCATGGTCTGAAATCTCACCCCCTGCCCAGATACTTCTCCCATGTATAGAAAAAGACTTGTCACTGGGAGAAGTTCAGCAAAACTTGCCAATTGCACACCATAGGAAACAACCCACTGCGGATGTAAGAAGGTAGATTTAAGAGTCCCTCTATCCCTAGGAGTACTGCAGGAAATTTCTGAAACCACAAACATAGATATACAAAGGGGAAGGACGGGAAATTCCATCCCAAATCAACCAAAACTACTAGGTACAATCTAGCTGCCAAGGAGAAGGAGGACAGAGACACTGAAAGAGCCCCACCCTTCAGGCCCACACACATAGAAATTCCCCAAAACTGAGGCTAGGTGAGGACAGGAGAAATTTCTACTCCCCACCGTGAGCCTATCCCAGAGAAGCAAGCAAGAGCAGTCTACAACTGGGGGAGGCCCTAAGGCATCAAGTGGAGTACAGGATTGATGCAGTGGAGTCCATCCAGCTGTGGGGTCAGTAGTCCCAATGCAAGCAGGAGGGACCCATGAGTGGAATAGCCATAGGGCAAGAAAGGAGGACATGCCTGGATGCAACACCAGTGACTCCCTCTCATGAGGGACCATGTAGCCACCACTGTAGCAGAAAGTCTCACCTGTGACTAGCAGAGAGGTCTGAATGTGATGCCACCCTTTAAGGAGACCAGCAATCCACCTGGTAGCAACTCGATGACATGAAACACATTCCACTCAGGAGGGGGCGGCAGATCTTCATTAGTCAGAATGCTTGCACTGAAATTGGGTCTGACTGAGCTCATTGTAGGAGTCTGTGAGGACTCAGAATGTCTGACTTGTTTAAACGAAATATCCCATGACTTATTCTTAGAATGAGAATCCAGATGCCCATGAAATCAGTGAAGGGAATGAGAACATGGTCACATAATATTCTGGGGGTGACCTGAGATAGAGTTATGTACCATGCAGTGGTTTGGTATTGCTGGGACTCAAAGAACATTGAAATGGCCTCTTAAAATTGGATGTATTGAACAGTTTGTAAATGAGACTCTGCAATTTGGGTGTTCTGTTATGGTGTGATAGGTATAAACAGGGATATAGAAAGCTGTAGGTGATGTAAAGACAATACATGATGCTATGTCTTTTGATAGGTAAAATGCATGGACTCAAGAGTAAAGTGAGAGAGAAATGAACAGCATCTGTCACTAATGTTACAGATGACACACTTGGGAGATGTGCACGTTCTGTGACTGAACTTTTAGGTGACCCTGGGTTAGAAGATCTGCCTGGTAAGAAACCACTATGAGGGAACAACACAAAAATTACTCTGTACCGAAAATGATGATTTTGTGGTTTTTCCTTTGGTTTCTTCATCACAGTATATCAGAAGGTAGGGAGAGAGAGATTATACTGTCCTGGGTAATTTTCTTAAATGATGATGAGGAGGATTTGGTGAAGAGAGGGTAGTTGGGCAGCTTAGATAATTTGCTGTGGAACTGATGAAGTCTCCATGACTGGAGGTAACCATGCCTGGGCTTGGGGTTTGTATTGTATCCCCAAAAAGGTATGCCGAGATCCTAACCTCATATAGCTGTGAATATGAACTTATTTGGAAATGGATCTTTGCAGGTATAATTTGTTGAGATGTGGTCATGCTGGCTTAGGGCATGATCTAAATCCAATATTGCTCACATCCTTAGAAGATATGAAAAAGACACACAGGGAAGAATAGAATGCCATGAGAAGATGGCAGCAGGGATGGGAATGAGAAGTCTGTAAACTAAGCAATGCTAAGAATTGCCAGCAAGGACCAAAATCTAAGAAAAAGGCACATAAGTTTTTTCTTCCCTCTGGAAGAAAGAAATTATACCAACATTTTGATTTTTTATTTCTGGCCTGCAGAATTCTGAGAGAATAAGTTGATCTGGCTTTTAGCCAACACTTTGCAATAATTTGTTAAGACAACCTCCAAAAAATGAACACAGTGGGCAACTACAACAAAGAAAGCCTGAGACAGGCACAATAATCAGGTGCTCAGATTCCTCACAGTTGAAATTTATGTTTATTTCACTGGGCTGATAGATTAGACAAGCAGAGCTTTTCAGGCAAACTCTGGCAGAATGTAAGCAGAATCTAGAAAGGGTGATAGACAACAAAGCTGGTAAATATCAAGGATAACCTCAGGATTAATTGCAACAAAGAACACTGTACTTTTCCTCATTCACACCCATATGCTTTGTTTGCTCATTTTTAGGTAAATGTGTCCAGCATGTTGTTGCTTTGGCAGCATATATGCCAAAATCGGAATGATACAGAGAAGATTAGCATGGCAGCTGCACAAGTATGTTACAAAATTCCATGAAGCATTTTGTGTATATTTTTTAATGTGTCCAGCAAAGACCTGGAAGAGGTTATAGTATGAAAAAGACATGAACATGAGGTTCATGGAACTATGAACAGGAAAAAGTACAGCCCACACAACAGACAGGGCAGACCCTGGTGATGCCCCATCAATGTTGTCTGGGTCATCTCTTCTTTTTTTTTTTTTTTTTTGTTCCTCAAGACAGAGTTTTGCTCTTGTTGCCCAGGCTGGAGTGCATTAGCGTGATCTCAGCTCACTGCAGCCTCTTCCCGGGTTCAAGTAATTCTCCTGCCTCCGCCTCCCAAGTAGCTAGGATTACAGGCACACGCCACCATGCCCAGCTAATTTTTGTATTTTTAGTAGAGACAGGGTTTCACCATATTGGTCAGGATGGTCTCAAACTCCTGACCTCAGGTGATCTGCCCACCTCAGCCTCCCAAAATGCACCTATTACAGGCATGAGCCACTGCAGCTGGCCGTGTCATGTCTTTTTAGTTCATGTCATCCAAAATCTCTACCGTCAAAAGTTTCCTCTCCTAGAGATTCTAGATACTATAAATGATAAGATAAATGAAAAAATAGAGGACATTCTTTAGAAGAAGACATCAAAATCAAGTACTCAAAAACATAAGATTCATAGTGTTCACCATTCAGTCAATAATTACTAACCATTAAACTTTAAAGAAACTTTAAAATGTCTATGTTTTTCTTTTTCTTTTAACTTTCTTCTGACTGGGTAATTTCAAAATATCTATCTTCAGGTTTAGAGATTCATTCTTCTTGATCTTTTTTGTTGTTGACATTCTATATTATATTTTTTATTTCTCCCATTGAATTCTTCAGCTCCAAAGTTTCTGTTGGGTTTTTTATTACATCTGTATCTTTGTTGAATTTCTCATTGAAATTATGAATTGTCTTCCTGATTTTGTTAAATTTCCTGTCATTATGCTCCTCAAGATAATTTTGAATTTCTTTTGAGAAAAAATATAAATTTTTTCTTTGGGGTTCAGGATATAAAATTGTAATTGTGGTGACTGAACTACTCTAATCCTAAGTAGAAAGACTAAATGACAGACTGATTAAAAAATATAGCTACAACTTTTCAAGACACAGTCAGTACAGTAAGATATAACTGGAACCATCTTAAAAAGGAAGATGATGAACTGAAGGCATAGAGTTTTTATTCGTTTTCTTTTTGCCTGTTGTTTATGCAAACAGTGTTAAGTGGTTGTAAGGTCAAAATAATAGGTTATAAAGTAGTATTTGCAAGCCTCATGGTAACTACAAACCAAAAAAAAAAAAAATGCAATAGAGACACAAAATATACACAGCAAGGGACTAAATCATCACCAGAGAAAATCACTTTCACTAAAGGAAGACAAGAAGAAAAGAAAGAAGGGAAAAAAACACACACACAGTACAGCTAGAAAACAACAAAATGGCAAGAGTCTTCACTGAATTCTTCAGCTCTAGAATTTCTGTTGGGGTTCTTTTTTATTATGTCTGTATCTTCGTTGAATTTCTCATTTGGATTGTGAATTATTTTCCTGATTTTGCTGAATTGTCATTATGCTCCTCAAGATCATTTTGAATATTTTTTAAGAAAAATGGTGAATGTCCTTTTTTTAGGGGGTCAGTTACTGAAGAATCATTGTGATCCACGGGTGGTGTCATGGTTGCTTGCTTTTTGGTGCTTCTTGTCTCCCTGCCTTCATGTCTGTAAATCTTGTGGAATAATCACCTCTTCTAAACTCTAAGAGGCTTCCATAGGATAACACTTTGACCCGGAGATGAGTCTTAGTGTGCTGGTTAGGAAGAGTAGGGTGGTTCTGGCTCCAAATAGATGAAGTGGTATAGACCTCATGCAGCTTCTTAAGCCATTGCCGACATAAGCAATGACTGGATGTCTAGGTGGACTAAGCTGAAGAAATTTGTGGTAGAAGTGTCACAGATTGTTGGTGTCCTTGGTGCCAAAAGCATTTGGAGTCCTACTATTTTTATTTTCCCCACAAAGGAAAGTCTCAGTTGAGAACATCCCTCTTGGTGTTGGGTCTGACGTGTCCCACAAAGAGCTGCAGGGGTAAAGGATTCCAGGGTGTCAGTGATCAGAGCAGCTGTGGTGCAGGACTCCGGAGCTCAGTGTCTCATGAACCTATTGCGCCACCTAGGTTTTGGGGTTCACATTCACTTTTCAAGGCATGGTTACATACAGATTTTCCACAAAGCTTTCAGGTACTCCTTAGCAGCTTAGAACCAGTGGGCCTGGTTTGGTTATGACTCTAACTCTGGAGACAGACAAGAGCACCGCTGTAGCTCTGAAGAAGGAGAGGTGCTCTGGGCAACAAGAGCAAAACTCCATCTCAAAAATAAAAAGAAATAAATTCAAGATAACACAGAGAAAGAATTCAGAATTCTGCCAGATACATTTAACAAGGATATTGAAATGATAAAAAAAAGAATCAAGCAGAAATTCTGGAGCAGAGAAAAGCAACTGGCATACCTGAAGAATGCATCAGCAACTTTTAACAGAATTGATCAAGCAGAAGAATTTGTGAGCTTGAAAATAGGCCACTTGAAAATACAAAGTCAGAGGCGACAGGGAAAAAAACAAAAAAACAAAAAAACAATGAATCATGCCTACAGGATCTAGAAAATAGCTTTAAAAAGGAAAATCTAAAAATTGCTGGGCTTAAAGAGGAGGAAGAGAAAGAGATAGGGGTAGGAAGTTTATTCAAAGGGATGATAACAGAGAACTTCTCAAACCTATAGAAAGATGTCAATATACAAGTACAAGAAACTTATAGAACCCCAAGCAGATTCAACCCAAAGAAGACTATTTCAAGACATTTAATAATCAAACACCCAAAAGTCAAGGAATATGGAAACATCTTAAAAACGGCAAGAGAAAAGAAGCAGGTAACATAAATGAAACTCCAATACATCTGGCAACAAACTTCTCAGTGGAAACCTTACAGGACAGGAGAGAGTGGCATGACATATTTAAAATACTGAAGACCAAAAACTTTTCCTATAGAACAGAATATCTGGCAAAAATATCCTTCATACAGAGATGAGAAGTAAAGACATTCGCAAACAAAATCTAAAGAACTTCATAAAAACCAGAACTCTCATACAAAAAATGCTATAAAAGTACTTCAATCAGAAAGAGAGAGACATTAATGAGCAATAACAAATCATCTGAAGGTACAAAATAAATACACAGAAAAACACAGAATACTATAACACTGTAGCCATAGTGTGCAAATTACACTTAAGTAGAAAGACTAAATGATGAACCAATCAAAAATAATAACTACAACAACTTTTCAAGACATAGACAGTACAAGAAGGTATAAATAGAAACAACAAATAGCAAGGAAACAGAGTTAAGGTACAGTCTGTTAGGTTTTTTGATTGTTTCTTTTTTTTTTTTTTTTTTTTTTTTTTTTTTGTTTGGTGGTTCGCGCTTGTTACCCAGGCTGGAGTGCAATGGCGTGATCTCAGCTCACCACAGCCTCCGCCTCCTGGGTTCAAGCAATTCTCCTGCCTCAGCCTCCCGAGTAGCTGGGACTACAGGCTTGCGCCACCATGCCCAGCTAATTTTTGTATTTTCAGTAGAGACGGGGTTTCACCATGTTGACCAGGATGTCCTCGATCTCTTGACCTCGTGATCCACCCGCGTTGGCCTCCCAAAGTGCTGGGATTATAGGCGTGAGCCACCGCGCCCAGCCTTGATTGTTTTTTTATGGAAGCAGTGTTAAGCTGTTATCAGCTTAATGCATTATAAGATTGTATTTGCAGGTCTCATGGTGCACCCAATCCAAAAAACACAGAGAATCACAAAAAATAAAAAGCAGGAAACTAAATTATATCACAAGAGGAAATCACCTTCATTATTTAAAAAAAAAAAAAAAAGAGAAAGAAGAAAAACACAAAACAACAAGAAAACAAATCATGCAATGGCAGAAGTAAGTCCTTACCAATAATAACATTGACTATAAATGAACTAAACTCTGCAGTCAAAAGACACAAAGTGAATGGATTGAATGGCTGAATGGATTAAAAATAACAAGACTCAATGATCTGTTGCATACAAGAAACAAATATCACGTATAAAAACAAATAGACTGAAAATAGATGGAAAAAAAGGTATTTCGTGCCAATACAAACTAAAATAGAGCAGAAGTCACTGTACTTTACATGGCAAAGTAGATTTCAAGATTAAAAAAATAAGAGACCAAAAGGTCACCATAGAAAAACAAAGGTTTCAATTCAGCAGGAGGATATTACAATTGTAAATATAGATGTACCCAAACCTGGAGCATCCAGATGTATAAATATTATTAGAACTAAAGAAAAAGACAGGTGCCAACACAGTAATAGCAAGAGATATCAACACCCCACTTTTAGCATTGGACAGATGTTCCAGAGAGAAAATCAACAATGTAACATTAGTCTTAGTCTTCACTAGAGGCCAAATGGACCTAATTGATATTTAGAAAACATTTTCTCCAACAACTGCAGAATACACATTTTTTTCTATAGCACATGGATTATTCTCAAGGATAGACCATGTGGTAGGTCACAAAACACATTCAATAAAATTAAAATAATATCCAGCATCTTCACTGACCACAATGGAATACAACTCGAAATTAGTAACAAGAGGACGGTTGGAAACTGTACAAATACATGCAAATTTAACAATATATTCCAGAATAACAAGTGGGCCAACAAAAAAATTAAGAAAAAAATTGAAAAGTTTCTTGAAACAATTAACACTGGAAACACGACATACCAAAACCTACGGGATACAGCAAACATACTACTAAGAGGGCAAAAGTTCATGGCTATAAGCTCCTACCTCAAAAAGGAAAAACTTCAAATAACCTAATGCACCCTAAAGAGCTTGAAAAGCACAACAAACCAACCCAAAATTAGTAGGAAAAAATAGTAGACAAAAAAATATTTACCACTGAGCATTTCCTCAAGGCTGACGCTGTGCCAAACATGGGATTACAGAGATGAAGATGCAGTTTCCATCCCAAAAAGCTCTCAGTCCATGCTCTCAGGGCAATCCTGGTAACCTCATTGCAATTATCCATCCAGACCGTGGAAGTACCTTTACTCCTCAAATAGGAAGGAGTGCCAGGAAAAGTGACCTCACTAAGCCAGTTTGCATTTCCAAAAGCAAATAAATAAATAACTGTTTAACCTGCACAGCCAAATATCAACTACAAAAAAGACAAGGATCAGAGTAAAAGTATATGAAATTGTTATGAAAAATATGCAAAAGATCAATAAAAGGCTAGTTTTTGGAAAAGTTAAAATTCACAAACTTTTAGCCAGAGTAAGAAAAAAAAAACAGACAAGATACATATAAATGAATCAAAGATGACATAGGAGACATTACAACTGCAGAAATTCAAAGGATCATCAGTATCTACTGTGAGCAACTATATGCCAATAAACTAGGAAATCTGGAAGAAATCAACAAATTCCTTGACATGTATGACCTGCCAAGATTCAGTCATTGAGAAATACAAAGTCTGAATAGACCAATGACAAGGAACAAGATTGAAGCCATAATAAAAAGTCTATCGGTAAGCCCAGGACCCAAGGGCTTCACTGCTGAATTCTACCAAACATTTAAAGAACCAATAACAATCCTACTGAAACTATTCAGAAGAAAGGAGGTGGGAATCCTTCCAAAGTCATTCTATAAGGCCAGTATTACCCTGATACCAAGACCAGACCAAGACAAACCAAGAAAATAAAACTACAAGTGAATGACTGATGAATATGGATGCAAATATGCTCAACAAAATACCAGCAAACTGAATTCAGCAATACATTTAAAAAGATCATTCATCATGACCAAGTGGGATTTATCCCTGGGGTGCAAGGATAATTTAACATACACAGATCAATCAATGTGGTAATCTTATCAACAGAATGACAGACAAAAACCATGTGATCATTTCAACCGATGCCAAAAGAGCATTTGATAAAAATCAACATGTCTTCATGAAAAACAACTGAGTGTGGCTGGCACGGTGATTCATGCCTGTAATCCCAGAACATTGGGAGGCCAAGGTGGGCGGATCACTAAAGGCGAGGAGTTCGAAACCAGCCTGACCAACATGGTAAAATCCCGTCTCTACTAAAAATACAACACCAGAATCCTCTCACACCCAACTACACCTGTCTAAATATGGTCTGGAAACTCACCATGGCTGAGCCCCTTCCATGTCTCAGGCACCACTAACCCCCACACCCACTCAGAAGTGGAGGTCATGACCACAGTCTCCAAAAGATAAAGGCTGAAGGAAGCCACTGATTGTCCAAGGTCACATAGTAAGTGGAGGAGAATTGGGAATTAAATTCAGCTCCCCATTCCACCCCCTGAATCAGATGACAGACCTGAGTAATTGTTCTGAAAACCTTGAACATGGTTTGAGGTGCAGACAGATGGCCAAGGACATGGGCACTGAGGAGGCAGGAACGACTCAGAGGTTCATTCCCAGAGGAGGGGATTTTGCTACTCTGCCCTAATGCACACAACCTTGGTGAGCTGAGTATAGGTCAGACAGACAGTGGCTAGGCCTTAGGGAGACCCTATTTCTGTCTGAAATGTCTGCAGAGAGCCTGGAGCTCACCCCAGCCCCATCCCTGGGAAAATGAGAGCCCTGGGGAGGGCAGTTCCCCGTCCTGTGGGGCTGCAGATGGGACAGTCTTGTGACAGGGAGAACACAGCCTCCAGTCCACACTCTGCGTGCTCCTGTGTCCTGCCAGGCACTGTGGTCTCATCTGCCATGACCCTCACCCTCTCAGTCGTGATTTCCCTTGGTGAGGTTTGAAGAGGGGAAGGAAGACCCTAGTCTTGGAGGGAACTCACTCTAAAGCCAGGCTCTGGTCTATCAGAGGCTCCTAGAGAGGAGGGAACTGTTGGGGCTTCGGGGGAAATCTCTCACAGGGAACTCTCTTCCAGGGCTGAGCCTGGGCCCCAGGACCAGCGTGCAGTCAGGTGAGTCTGTCCGCAGCTGTCCCAGGTCCCTCCTCTCTGGGGACAAGGTCCCAACCCTGGGCAGCTGGGGGTGGAGTCACCAGTTCTGGGCTGACTGATGGGGATATCTGGAGGGTCCTGGGGCTGAGAGCTGGGATCTGAGGGATGAGGATATCTTGGCATCAGTCTCTGATTCCATTCCAGGCACCATCCCCAAACCCACCCTCTGGGCTGAGCCAGGCTCTGTGATAGCCCGATTCAGGCCCATGACCCTCTGGTGTAAGGGGCCTCTGGAGACTGTGAAGTATCATCTGGATAAGGACGGAATCCCATGGCACAGACAGAACCCACTGGAGCCCAGAGCCGAGGCCAGGTTCCACGATCCATCCATGGAGTTTCACGCTGCAGGGCAATACCGCTGCTACTACGAGACCCCTGCAGGCTGGTCAGAGCCCAGTGACCCCATGGAGCTGGTGGTGACAGGTGAGGGGCACTCAGGGGCCCCAGCCCCGGGCTGTGCCCTCAGGAAGGAGGTCAGCTCTCAGAGGTGTCGCCCGTCTCACAGCCCAGTCTTGGGGATACCGCAGGAGGTATGACCCCATTAAACCCGGAGCCTCCTTCTTTCCTAGGATTGTATGCAGAACCCACTCTCTCAGCCCTGCCCAGCCCTGTGGTGGCCTCAGGAGGGAACATGACCCTCCATTGTGACACACGGAACGGATTTCTCATGTTTGTTCTTGTTGAGGAAGGAGAGCAGAAGCTCCCCAGGACCTTGGACTCACAGAAGCTCCCCAAAGGGCTATCCCAGGCCCTGTTCCCTGTGGGCCCTGTGACCCCCAGCCACAGGTGGAGGTTGAGATGCTATTACCATTTCTGGAGAAAACTTCATGTGTGGTCGAACCCCAGTGATCTCCTGGAGATTCTGGTCCCAGGTGAAAAAGCCACCACGCTTCTTTATACAATTTAGAGGAGCCAGATACGCTGTGGGAGTCTGGTTGATGACTGATCATGGCCAGGACTCCAGAAGGATGTGTTGAGGGCTGGGCTGACGGTTTAAGGAGGACCCCATGTGGAGGCTCAGATAGGGAAACAGGAGCCTCAGTCACCTGCACCTGAACAGGGTCGACTCAGGAAGGCACTGGGTGTTTTTGCTGCAATTTCCTGTCCCTCGTTAAGATGAGGACAGACCAGACAAAGTGGCCGGGAGTCAGGGAGACATTGGTATGGAACCTCTCGAGGACAGGCCCCGGTGAGGAGCCCCTGGGATCCAAGACACAGAGTGTGTGAGACACTGAGACCTGCAGGGCCAGGATGGGAGAAGGAAGGGGTGTGGGAGGAAGCAGCCGTCTGAGTCCCCGCCCCTCTTTCCCTCCAGGTGTGTCTAGGAAGCCCTCCCTCCTGACCCCGCAGGGCCCTGTCGTGGCGCATGGAGGCAGCCTGACCCTGCAGTGGTGCTCTGATGTCAACTACGACAGATTTGCTCTGTACAAGGACCAAGGAGTTAACCTCCTCCAGGGCTCTGGCCAGAAGTTCCAGGCTGGGCTCTCCCAGGCCAACTTCACCCTGAGCCCTATGAGCCGCTCCCATGGGGGCCAGTACAGATGCTCCGGTGCACACAACGTCTCCTCCGAGTGGTCGGCCCCCAGTGACCCCCCCCCCGGACATCGTGATCACAGGTGAGGAGCCCAGCGGGTTCAGTCAGGGACCCAGGCTCTGCACAGGCCCTGCCAGGAGAGCCCTGGTGGTGATGGCTGGGATGAGGGGTGGGGGTCCCCAGGGAGGGGGAGACTCAGAGAAAACAGAGACAGAGAGACTGAGGGTCTCAGAGAGAGGCCTGGGGAGGTCTCAGCTCAGAACAAGGTGGGGCAGCCCCTCACCCGTCCTTCTTCTCTCCAGGACAGATCCCTGCCAGACCTTTCCTCTCAGTGCAGCCGGGCCCCACGTGG
Source organism: Cacajao melanocephalus (assembly GCA_963573385.1). Taxonomy (NCBI): domain Eukaryota; kingdom Metazoa; phylum Chordata; class Mammalia; order Primates; family Pitheciidae; genus Cacajao; species Cacajao melanocephalus. The sequence goes on from CAUYLG010057357.1 coordinate 27,530, forward strand.
CCTCAGGAGAGAAGATGACCCTGCTCTCTCAGTCATGGCACCATGTGGACACTTTCTTTTTGACCATGGAGGGGGCAGCCCATTCCCCCCTGTGGCTAAAGTCAAAGTACCAATCTTATAGGAACCAGGCTGAATTCCCCATGAGTCCTGTGACCTCAGCCCAGAGTAGAACCTTCCAATGCTACAGCAGAATCAGCTCCTACCCCTACCTGCTGTCAGACCCTAGTTAACCCCTGAAGCTTGTGGTCTCAGATGAGACCCCTGACCCTGTCCTCTCTGAGCTCAAAGGCTCAGCTCAGGGCCTGTCCCCAGGAGAGCTCTGGGCTGGGATGGAGTGTAGGGGGGTGTTAGGGGGCTCAGCCAGAGCGGGACTCACCCCTCAGAGGGGAGGAGGACAGTGGGCCACCTCCCAGGCGGGCCCACCCTTGGCCCCATCTCTTGGGACACAAACGGTGAAAGGTGAGTAGAGAGTTTCCAGAGAAGCGACAGGCAGGGGGAACGAGGGGCTTCAGTGGACGTGGGGACTCTGGGGCACCAAAGCTCCTCACTTCCATTCTGTGCTTACTCCCAGCAGCCTCTGGGAGCCCCAGCCCCCAACACCTGGTGAGTGACTAAGGCCTCTCGGCTGGGAGGGAGCGCTGCCTCCCCCAGGGCAGTCCTGAGTCTCCCAGAGGATCCCGTTCCCCTCAAGGACTCAGCACAGGCTTCCTCCAGAGAGCTGGGCAGAGATAGAGTAGGAGCCACAGGTTCCCAGGGCTCTGAGGCTGGGCTGCTGAGGGGTAGGGGGTCAAGGCAGAGGGAGACGTTGGGGCGCGGCCTGGGGGAGGAGGAGCTGGGGTGACGTGGGGAGCAGGACAGCCCCAGCCCTCAGCTCCCCATCATGACCCAGCAGAAATGAAGAGAAGGTGCTGCTATTTGGAGAAATAAGGAAGTCAGAGGGGGGAAGTTTGGGAGAAACAAACCACCCTTCCTAGGCCCTGGGAGGTTCTGCTTCTCTGTCTGACTCAGTTGACTGCCTCAAACACACCTCCTTCAGCCTCCTTTCCACATGGGGTCATTGCTCCATGGGGTCACGACCCTGTTGGCTCCCCTTGTCAACCAAGTCACAGAATGGAAGAGCCTTCATTTCCTCAGCATCCTCCTCTTCACACACGATGAACAATCCACAGCATTCTACCTCAGAGCCCTTCTTGTCAATGTCCACTGTCCGACGCTACGGTCCAAGCTCAGCGGGTTTCCTCAGCTCAGCACTTCTTGGTTTGTGGCAGCACAACTCCAAACTCCGCCTCCATCTCTGGGCTGGTTTTCCATTAGTACTGCAGAAGCCCCCATTCTGTGCAACGAGACACAGTGACACACCAGACACCCCCTCCAGCCCAGCCCCTGGAGGATCTGAATGGAGATCAGGACTCCGCAGAGTTGGCCAGGAACGTGGTTTCACACATACTCCTGCAGGAAACCCATAACCACAATCACCAGTGGTCATTTCCAGCATCTCAGGGTGTAGGGGATGCTGGCTAGTCCCTGCAGTGACACATCCTTTGGCAACTCTATTGTGACCCTATGAAGAACCTATGGAGGTCTTGTGAAGGAAGATCCTATAAAGATGCTATGGAGGCCCTATGGAGATCCTATGAAGGACCTATGGAAGTCCTGTGAAGGCCCTACGGAGAGCCTATGGAGGTCCTGTGGAGACCCTATGGGGGTCCTATTGAGACCTATGGAGGTCCTGTGAAGTTCTAATTGAGATTCTGTGAAGGTCCTGTAGAAGTCTTATGGAGACCCTATGGAGGTCCTGTGAAGGTCCCATGGAGATCCTATAGAGGTCTTGCAGATCCTGTGGAGATTCTAACACTTTTCCATGCATGAGGTTGGAAATTGACTTGCAGTTTCAAGATAGGAAGCCTAAGGCCAGCACTGTGTCTTCTGAGCGACCTCAAAGTAAATCGTTTCACGATCTTGAAGAAGCCCCAATCTTATATGTCTGCTAGAGACATATAAGCATCTTGTTCTTCACACATGATGAACAAAGTTCACACACTCTTCACACACTTCCTCCTCAGTAAGGCACAGAGACATGGACAGAAAGAAAACTAGTCAAGGACTGGCTAAAAATCCGCTGACCTGAGGATCCGCTGATGGCTTGACGAACGCAGTGAGCTTCAGCCAGGTCTCTCGGCAGCCCCAGTGCACGCAGGAGGGGCCCATGAGTGTTGCGGCCAGAGAGCAAGAAGAAAAGGATGTGCATCCGGCTGTGGTGACTCACGCCTGTAATCCCAGCGCTTTGGGAGGCCAAAGTGGGCAGATCACCAGAGGTCAGGAGTTCAAGACCAGCCTGGCCAACATGGCAAAACCCCATTCCCCATTCCTACTAAAAATACAAAAATCAGACAGGTGAGGGGCAGGCACATGTAATCCCAGCTACTCGGGAGGCTGAGGCAGGAGAATCAGGAGACGGAGGTTGTAGTGAGCCAAGACCGTACCACTGCACTCCAGCCTGGGAGACACAGCAAGACTCCATCTCAAAAAAAAAAAAAGGAAGAAAAGAGAGGATGCATGGACCCAACACCAATGACGCCTTGTCACCAAGGACCATGTAGCCTCCACTGTGGCGGAGAGTCTCCCTGGTGACCAGGAGAGCCTTCTGGATGGGATGCCTTCCTTTGAGGGGACTGGCGAGCCGTCTGGTGGCCGCTTGACAGCATGGTGCATATCCCACCAGGAGGGGGCAGGAAATCCTCCTGACCGCGATGGATGCTGGTGCTGAGATGGGTTTCACTGGGCTCATTGCAGCTCTCCACCAGGAATCAGAGGGTCCCACCTGTTTAAATGGAGCATCCCACTACTGAATCACAGCTCGAGGGTTCCACACACCCATGAAATCAGTGGGGCAATGAGAACAGGGCCACGTGATGTTCTGGGGATGACCTGAGATGGGATGCGTGCAGTGCAGTGGTTGGTGCTCCTGGGGCTGAGGGAGCCTCTGAATGGCCTCTCACAGGAGATGCAAGAAACAAGCTGTGGATGAGACGCTGCAGTCTGGGTGCTCTCTCATGGTGTCATAGACATAGATATAAAACAGATCTAGACAGCTGGAGGCAATACACATAGTCATATGAATGAACACTAAATGAGGCTATGGCTTTTCCTTTTAATATTTCTGTTCGTATTTATTTTCCTGTAATGGGCTCTGCAAATGAAAATGTTATATCTTTACACAGGTGGAACACATGGGCTGGGAAAGAAAAAGAGAGCATAACAAACAGCCTCCATCACCCCCTTCCAGGTCACCCACTTGGGAGACATGCATGTCCTGGGCCTGCACTTTTAGGTGATTTTGGGGTTAGACGATCTGCCTGGTGGGAAATTACTACCAGAAGAGAACAAGGGTTACCCAATGCCAAAAGTCATCACTTTGCCTTTTTTTTTTTTTTTTGCACACTGCAACCTCTGCCTCCTGGATTCAAATGATTCTCCTGCCTCAGCCTCTAGAGTAATCCCTCTGGGATTACTGGCGTGTGCCACAGTGCCTGGCATGTGCTACGAAACCTGCTTTTTTTTTTTTTTTAATCAAAGTCTGATAAATATTTCTTCAAATCCTCCATTGTGTATCAATTGACACTTCGTAAATTTGAAGGACACGTGATTGGTTGAGTGAAAGTGTGTAACTTTCTCCTCTCAGCAGACTGTGATTTAAAAGTATGAAACATCAACTGCTGTTCTTTAAAAATATAAAACATCAACTGTTGTTCTTTTAAAACAACAGTTGTTGTAGTATTTGTATCGGTTTGCTGCTGGTGCCATAACAAATGACTACATATTGAATAGCTGAAGCAACATGAATTCATTATCTCATGGTTCTGAAAGTCAGAATTCTGAACAGGTCTTTTAGGATAAAATCGAGGCCTTCACATAGCTGCATTCCTTTCTGGAGGCTCCAGAGAGGAGAATCCATTTCCTTGCTCATTTAGATTCTTAGTAGAAATGTATGTACTTGAATATACACATATGACTGATCTATGCGGATTAGTGTTTCGTATGTACTGCTCATTTCATTTACTCACAGCAGCATCTCACCTTCTCCATTTGGGGTTCATTATTCTACTCACTGACTTACATCATCATTTAGTATTGCTTTCAGAGAGACTCCAGGTGCAAAAGTATCTGCAGCCTTGCCGCTCTAGTGATGCCTGATTCTCTCTCTCTCTTTCTCTCTCCCTCCCTCTCTGTCTCTCCCTCTCTTCCTTTCTCTGTCTCAGTCTCTCTTTCTCTCTCCCCCTCCCACTCTGTCTGTCTCTCCCTCTCTCTCTCTCTCTGTTCTTATCATGATACCTGATAAAAGGAAAGTGAACACGCCCTCCTTATTCCTCATAAGGCGACTGCCTGACCTGAGGGTTTAACGTGTGAGACATGAGTCTTGACAGATCATAAATGCCCCGAGTCTCCTTGTGTACTTTACCATGACTGAGATACTAAATATAGTCACAAACTGACATTTTCTTTTCAGTTCTGGAAAAATTTCAACCATTAGCTTTTCATGTATGTCATGAACTAACAACCTTCTTCCTTCTTTCATTCTGAAACGGGTACAGACATGTTATTTCTTCTGATTCTACTTCCTATATTAATATTTTCTATTGTTCAATGTCTATCCTTTCCATGATACAGTCTGGAAAATTTAATGAATATCTCATGCCAGTGTACATATTTACTGTTGCAGCAGTCTTGTCCTGGATTAAATTATGTTTTGGATTTTGTTATGTCTACATAGTAGATATATACAGTGAGTAAATTACTTTTTTTTTTTTTTTTTTTTTTGAGACAGTTGTGGTCTTCTTGTCGGGGCTGAAGTGCAGTGGTGCAATAGCACACTGCAGCCTCCACCTCCAGGATTCAAGAGAGTCTCCTGCCTCAGCCACCCCACATATGTGTATATATATATATATTTGATTCTCTTTGTCTTTATTTCCTGTATCTCTCCTTTGAGGCAAGGTCTTGCTCTGTCGCCCAGGCTGGAATGCCGAGGGGTGATCATAACTCCCTGCAGCCTCCACCTCCCAGGCCCAAGTGATCCTCTCACATCAGCCTCCTGAGTTGCAGGGACCACAGGCATGAGCCTCCATGCTCAGCTAACTTTTTTCTTTTCTGTACAGACGGGCTTGCTGTGTAGTCCAGGGTAATCTGAAGCTCCTGGCCTCAAGCCATCCTCCCCGCTCAGCCTCCTGAAGTGCTGGGATTCCGGGCGGGAGCCACCATGAGAGGCCCTGCATTTCTCCTCTGTGCTCACGGCCACACGAAGCTCAGCCTGGACT
>CAUYLG010057358.1:0-171453 GCA_963573385.1 Cacajao melanocephalus
TGTCTCCATTGTTAGGCACAATTATTGGCATAAAAGAGGTTTTTAATACCCATTTTTAGACTGCATTCTAGCCTGGGCAATAGAACAAGAATCCCGTTCTCTCTCCCTCTTTCTCTTCCTCTTTCTTTCTCTCTTACATTCTTTGTTTTCTTTCTTTCACTCTCACTTTCTTTCCTCTCTTTTTCTTTCTTTCAAAAAAAAATAAAATAATATAAAAAATAAAATAAAATTGCTACAAATAAATACCTAGGAATTAACCAAAGAATTGAAAGATCTCTGCAATGAAAAAACTAAAATATTGATGAAAGAAAATGAAGAGGACACCAAAAATGGAAAAGTATTCCATGTTTATGGATTGCAAGAATCAATATTGTTAAATGTCCACAGTACCCAAAGCAATCAGTTTCAATGCAATCCCTATCAAAATACTAATGAAATTCTTCACAGAAACAGAAAAAAACAACTAAACTTTATATAGAACCACAGAAGACCCAGAATAGCCAAAGCTATCCTGAGTAAAAGAACAAAACTGGAGGAATCACACTACCTGACTTCAATTTATACTACAGAGCTATGGTAACCAAAACAGCATGGTACCAGCACAAAAACAGACACATAGACCAGAGGAACACAACAGAAAACTCAGAAACAAATCCATACATCTACAGTGAACTAAATTTCAACACAGGTGCCAAGAACATATATTGGGGAAAAGACAGTCTCTTCAATAAAGGGTGCTAGGAAAGCTGGACATCCATATGCAAAAGAATGAAAATAGACCCCTATCTCTCACCATATACAAAAATAAAATCAAAATGGAATAAAGACTTAACTCTAAAACCTCCAAATATTTGCAAACTACTCATCTGACAAGGGATTAATAACCAGAATATATAAGGAGTTCAAACAACTCTATAGGAAAAAATCTAATATTCTGATTTTAAAATGGGTATAAGACCTGAATACATATTTCTGAAAAGAAGACACACAAATGGCAAACATGCATATGAAAAGGTGTTCTCAACATCATTGATTGTCAGAGAAATGCAAATCAAAACTACAACAAGATATCATCTCACCCCATTAATAATGGCTTATATCCAAAACACAGGCAATAACAAATGCTAACAAGGATATTTAGTAAAGGGAACCCTCATCCGCTAGTGGTGGGAATATAAATTAGTACATCCACTACGAGAACACTTTGAAGGTTCCTCAGAAAACTAAAAACAGAGCTACCATATGATCCACCAATCCTACTGCTAGGTATAAACCCAAAAGAAAGGAAATCTATATTCTGAAGAGATATCTGCATTCCCATGTTTGCTGCAGCACTTCACGATAGCCAACATTTGGAAGCAACCTAAGTGTCCATCAACAGATGAACAGATAAAGAAAAAGTGGTACATATATACAATGGAATACTATTCAGCCATAAGAAAGATATCCTGTCATCTGCAAAACAGGGATGGCACTAGAGAGCATTATGTTAAGTGAAATAAGCCAGGCACAGAAAGACAAGCTTCACATGTTCTCACTTATTTGTGAGAGCGAAAAATTAAACCAATTGAACTCATGGAGATATAGAGTACAAGGATGGTTACCAGAGGCTGAGAAGGGTAGTGGGGTTGGGAGTAGTGGGGATGGTTAATAAATTCAGAAAATAGAATGCATAAGAATAGAATTTGATAGCACAAGGGGGTAATTATAGTCAATTTAATTGTACTTTTAAAAATAATCAAGAGTATAATTGGATTGTTTGTAAAACCAAGGTAAATGCTTGAGGTGATGAATACCCCATTTACCCTGATATGATTTTATACATTGCAGGCCTGTATCAAAATATCTCATATACCCCATAAATATATACAGTTACTATACACCCATGAAAATTAAAAATTTAAAGAAAAGGCCAGGCAAGGTGGCTCATACCTGTAATCTCAGCACTTTAGGAGGTCCAGGCGGGTGTATCATGAGGTCAGGAGTTCAAGACCAGCCTGGCCAACATAGTGAAACCACGTCTCTACCAAAAGTATGAAAATTAGCTGAGTGTTACTGCAGGCACCTATAATCTCAGCTACTCCAGATGCTGAGGCAGAATTGCCTGAACCCAGGTTGCAGTGAACAGAGATCTCACCATCGCACTCCAGCCTGGGTGACAGAGCAAGACTCTGTCTCAGAAAATAAAAAAAAAAGAAATTTAAAGAAAAGAAATTGAGGTAAACAGAAAAGTTAAGTTCTAAAAATATTTATACTGATACAAAAAAAAAACTTTTTCACTTTTTTAAATTATTGTTTAAGAGAAAGGAATGTTAATAAATGCACGTTTTTATCTTGGTTTAAACATTTTATGATACAGCAATTAGAAGATCTAGTCTAAGTTCAGTTTTGTTTTTATGTCAAAACACAGATTAGAAAAAAGGATACTTCACAAATATATGTAAATCCAATTGTAAGATGGGATTCATGGACTTTGCTGAAATTCAGTTATCATTTTTTCTTACAAATTTATAAGTTGTTTTGTTTTTAAAATATAAGTTCAAATTTCACTATGACTCTGTTTAATAAATCTTAATGGATTTTAAAAATTTACTCAAGTTTTTCTAGTCCTTTTTAAAATATAGACACTTTTATAAGTGACACATATTTTTCGGCACCAAAGTCACTAAATAACATAAATTTTCCAAACATCCCATTTTCATAGGACAAATGTCATTCAAAAAGAAGCAACTTCCTTATTCATAGCTAAAATGTGTTTTACTTATAAAAATAAACACTATTACTTAGAAAAGGTAAACAAATTCAGAAGATCTTTCTATAATAGAAAAATGGCTAAGTTACAGATTTACTCTGCCATCACTATAATTACTGAACTTTTGAGTATTCAAAAAATTTTACAATCACTTTAAATAAACAGATTTAATAATCACGCCTCATCTCATCACAAGATACTTTTTAAGTCTATTATTTAAAATAATGGAATCTTCAAACCCATTTACCCAGACACAAGTAAACACATCAAGTAAAAAAAAAAAAAAACTAAAATACTTGAGAGGCTTCTATTATCACCTACTCCAGGCTTCCTCAAGATGTCATACAAGCTATAAATATCAACTGACCATCTGACAGAATGAGGTGCACCAATGTAAAGCTTAGTTTATCTTAATTATTATCCATTGGGAAAATGAATATAGGTCAGTTGTGCTAATATCCAGCACTTTGGGAAACAAAGGCAGGTGGATTGCTTGAGCTCAGGAGTTTGAGACAAGCTGACGCAACATGGTGAAACCCTGTCTCAACTAAAAATACAAAATTAGCTGGGCATGGTGGCACATGCCTGTGGTCCCAGCTACTCAGGAGGCTGAGGTAGGAGGACTGCTTGAGCCCAGGAGGTCAAGGCTGCAGTGAGCTAAGATCACACCACTGCACCTGCCTGGGCAACAAAGTGAGACTCTGACTCAAAAAAAAAAAAAAAAAAAAAGAAAAGAAAATGAATATAAATTCTAATTTTTTTTCATATACTTTAGTGAATCATCTAAAGCACCCCACTTTGGAGACTACTGTTGCTAGTGTATTTTATTCAAAAATGATGGTTTCTCAGTTTGAAGTTACAACTGCAAGTTTTAGCAAGTCCTAGGCCTTCCAAAGAGAAAGTATAGATGGCCTGGATATCTTTCTCAAAATTAAGAATAAAGCTAAATACACTGTATTAGTCCATTTCACACTGCTGATAAAGACCTACCTGAGACTGGGCAATTTACAAAAGAAATAGGTTTAATTGGATTCACAGTTCCATGTGGCTGGGAAGGCCTCACAGTCATGGCAGAAGGTGAAAGGCACTGTCTCACATGGTGGCAGACAAGAGAAGAGAAGAGCTTGTGCAGGTAGACTGCTGTTTTTAAAACTGTCAGATCTCATGAGACTTATTCACTATCACAAGAATAGCATGGGAAAGACCTGCCCCATGATTCAATTATCCCCCACCTGGTCCCTCCCCCAATACGTGGGAATTCAAGATGAGATGTGGGCTTGGACAAAGCAAAACCATATCATACACAATATATAAAAGTGGCATAAAATTTATAGGAATCTTTCTGAATAGTTATTTCTCTAACAGGATCTCATTTGACGTTAACTACCTAGAAAGGTATACATTTAAAAGAAAACAAGTAAGATTTCCATTATCACTTCCTCCAGGTTTCCTCAGAATACCACATAAGTTTTCCACTTTTTTCACTTTAGAGAAAGAAAAAAGTACCCAAATTTTAATTGCCCCTTTTATTTTCAATATTTTGCTCATGTTTTCCAATAGGAAATGCAGAATTCTGTGGCTCCTTAAAAAAATAACTAAGTAGGCCAGGCATGGTGACTCCATCTCAAAAAAAAAAAAAAAGCAATGTGCAATTCTAGATTTGAACCTGTATTTATTAAATTTTTATGCTGGCTAAAATGCTAAATACAAAAACTTTACAGTACAATTTACATAGACTGAACTAACATAAAATAGTTATTTTGATTTTACTAGTTCCATGGTAGACCTTTTCTCATAGGTCTTATTTTGGAAGGGAACATGAGCTTTTGTTTTATTTTTTAGTTTAAAACATAAGCTTTTTTTTTTTTTTTTTTTTTTTTTGAGACAGAGTCTCGCGCTGTCGCACAGACAGGAGTCCAATGGCGCAATCTCGGCGCTCTGCAACCGCCCCCCCCAGGGTTCAAGCGATTCTTCTGCCTCATCCTCCCGAGTAGCTGGGATTACAAGTGCCCACCACCATGCCCTGCTAATTTTTTCATATTTTTAGTAGAGATGGGGTTTCGCCTTGTTGGCCAGGCTGGTCTCAAACTACTGACCTCAGGTGATCCCCTGCCTTACCCTCCCAAAGTGCTGGGATTACGGGTGTGAGCCACTGAGACTGACTAAAACATAAGCTTTTTAAGACTCATTTTAAAAAGTCTAATTACTTTCTTAAGAGTTAGATAGCTAGATATACATATTTGAGTGTTAGAGAATTGCTGCTAGGAAGAACAGTTTTGTGATTTATCTTATTTACTTTTTCCCTTTCCTTTGCTACTTCTGCCTTTCTCCTTCCTTAAGCTGTGAATACATTAAAATAAAACCCAGTATGTCTCTGTGTGTATGTCTCTCACTCTGTTACATACACACACAGAAATTTACTTGGGAAGTCAAGGCACAGTAAAGAAGAAAATGTAGCATATGAAGAAAGGTTAGCGTTAAGAACGAAGACTTGTAGCAGACTGCCTTTTAAATCTTTTATTGGCAGATAGCATGTCAGTTAAATGGTATATATTTATTTTGAAATGTTAGATATGCTATCAAATCCTAATTAAAGTTGTTTAGATGCAAAAATTTTCTTATGTATGACTTATTTTTCTGATTGGATTTTAACAGGTTGAATGAAATTAGCTAGTTTTATTGACAGGTCCTAGCGTGGTTCTTTGTGGTTTACCACCCTTATTTTCTGATTCAGAAAGATTTAAACTAACTGCCTTAGAGCTGTTGGAGTTCGGGGTGGGCAGTAAAGGAAACTGGGCTTGTTGCTTGAATTAAGTGCCTTCAGAGGTTGGAAATAGCCTGGTATAATAGGAACTGAATAAATATTTGTTAAATAAGTTAATAAATGAATGCATACATGAATTAAAAACATCCCAGAAGTATTTCTGGTAGAAAGATGAGTATGACCATACAACTCTTCTTTTACAGGTAAGTATCTTGAGAATTTAGATGATAACCAGTCTTTAATTCTTACCCTATCAGCCACTGTAGCTTTTTTTAATTATTATTTTAAGACGGAGTACTCACCAGTTGGGAACAGTAACTCACACCTGTAATCCCAGGGGTTTGGGAGGCTGAGGCGGGTGGATCACCTGAGGTCAGGAGTTCGAGACCAGCCTGGCCAACATGGTGAAACTCTGTCTCTACTAAAAAATACAAAAAATTAGCTTGGTGAGGTGGTGGGGCACCCATAATCCCAGCTACTTGAGACGCTGAGGCAAGAGAATCACTTGAACCTGGGAGGCAGAAGTTGTAGTGAGTTGAGATCATGCCACTGCACTCCAGCCTGGGCAACAGAGTGAGACTCCATCTCAAAAAAAAAAAAAAAAGAAAAGAAAGAGTTACTTGGTTTGTCACCCAGGCTGGCGTGCAGTAGCACGAACACAGCTCACTGCAGCGGAGACTTCCTGGGGTCAAGCATTCCTTCTACCTCAGCTTCCTGAGTAGCTGGGACTACAGGCATGCTCCACCACACCCAGCTAATTTTTGATATTTTGGAGAGATGGGGTTTTGCCCTGTTGCTCAGGCTGGTATTGAACTCCTGGCCTCAAGTGATCCGTCTGCCTCAGCCTCCCAAAGTGCTGGGACTTCAGGTGTGAGCCACTGAGCCCAGCTGAAAACTTTTACTTTTCTAATCTCTTATTTAATTTTGTAGTAGAAATATTTGAGTTTCATTTTTTTTTTCTTTGAGACAAGGTCTTGCTCTGTTGCCCAGACTGGAGTACAGTGGCACAGTGACTGCTCACTGCAGCCTTGACCTCCTGGGCTCAGGTGATCAGAAAGTTTTAAAGTGGAAAAATCATTAGACTGGATAATTCCTAGGAAACCATTTGGTATATACTTTTCTTCTCCCACTTTCCAGTTCTGCACCTATTTGTGTAAATCCATAAATTACAATGTAGGTTTTCAGATGATTTTCCCAGCTCAGTGAATTTATGTCTAAGTTTGTTCCATTACATTCATAGTCCCCTGATTCACTTGATTACACTGATAAGAACTGGCCTGCATTCTGTGGCTTCTTTGTGCACTTGCTGTCCTCTGCAGTTACTTGACCCATCTTAGTAATTTTCCTTTAATTCCTTCCAGAAGGGGAAATGTGGTGGTAAAAAATGCAAATTACAAAATAAACTGGCATTTTTTATTCTATGAGTGGTTTGGCTGGTTTTTTTGGGGGGGAGGGGCAAATACAAGTGAAATTTTAAAATCTCTGATAATCATAGCACTCATTATATTTTCACAGGGATTTTACTAAGAGTTGAATTGTCTTCTTACTATATTTAAATCCCACATTTCTGTAACCTTATATTGTTTCCTCTTGTTTTGAGCTGGTTATACGCATTTTATTTTGGACGATCCCTTGTTAAACAATCTAGTAGTTTTTAGTCCCCTCTAAACATAGTTTTCAAGGGGCATTTTATTTTTTGAACCTTTAAAGCCCATTTAAAACATTACATATTTTAATAGCTGTATACTGATTTCCTCAAATGTACATAAGTACCTTTAAAATTATACTTAAGCACATTTATTATAGAATGAGACTTAAGGAACAATTAATAACTAAAGTCCCAATTACTTAAAGACCAGATTGATCATACCACTGTCTCTCATCTCTAAGTAGCTTTAATCTAGTGTGCATGGTGGGTCTTCTTTTTTCTAAGTTTGTTAGTTGGATGAAGAAAACGGTGTTTTTTGGCCTGTGCATTTATTATTTTTCATTGACTCTTAAGATTCTATTGTAAGATGCATTTTTTGTAAAACCAAGAAAGAGAAAACATTATTTATTAAACTATGAAACAGGTTTCTTTTAATTTAGACTTTTTTTTTTGAGATGGAGTCTTGCTCTGTCACCAGGTTGGAGTACAATGGCCTGATCTCAGCTCACTGTAACCTCCACCTCCCAGGTTCAAGCAATTCTCCTGCCTCAGCCTCCTTAGTAGCTGGACTATAGATGCGTACCACCACACCTCGTTATTTTTTGTATTTTTAGTAGAGACAGGGTTTCACCATGTTGGCAAGGCTGGTCTCAAACTTCTGACCTGAGGTGATACACCCGCCTCAGCCCCCTAAAGTTCTGGGATTACAGGCGTGAGTCACCGTTCCTTGCCATCACTCAGACTTTTAAAAAGTGTTTTATTTGTTAATTGCAAACTACTTTCTCTATTATCGACTCATTTAACATTTAATTTTTAAATTTGATTGTGTAGTCTTCTTTCTTTAGTATATTTGAGATAATACCCCAGAAAGATCCTGAGAAGACATTAGATTGGTTTAATGGTAGTGGACCCGACAGTTGAAAATGTAACAGTAAGGAGGATCCAGAGTAAAGAAAACTAAAGTGCTTCATTACCTGAAGAATAATGATGATATGACTAATGAATGAATCTATGCCACAAAGAAAAATTTGCTTAGTTATCTTTTTTTTTTTTTTTCTTTTGAGACGGAGTTTCGCTCTCGTTACCTAGGCTGGAGTGCAATGGCACGATCTCGGCTCACCGCAACCTCTGCCTCCTGGGTTCAAGCAATTCTCCTGCCTCAGCCTCCCGAGTAGCTGGGATTACAGGCGCATGCCACCATGCCCAGCTAATTTTTGTATTTTTAGTAGAGACGGGGTTTCACCATGTTGACCAGGATGGTCTCGATCTCTTGACCTGGTGATCCACCCACCTGGGCCTCCCAAAGTGCTGGGATTATAGGCGTGAGCCACCACACCCAGCCATCTTTCTTTTTTTTTTTGAGATGGAGTCTTGCTCTGTCGCCCAGGCTGGAGTGCAGTGGCATGATCTCTGCTCACTGCAACCTCTACTTCCCGGGTTCAAGCGATTCCCCTGCCTCAGCCTCTCGAGTAGCTGGGATTACAGGCGCTCACCACCACGCCGGGCTAATTTTTTTTTTATATTTTAGTAGAGACGGGGTTTCACCATGTTGGCCAAGATGGTCTCGATCTCCTGACCTCGTGATCCGCCCGCCTCAGCCTCCCAAAGTGCTGGGATTACAGGTGTGAGCCACTGCACCCGACTGAACTGCACATTTTTAATGGTCATATTTTTATATCCTGCTGTCAGAAGGAAAAAATGAAATACCCAAGAATGACAGTTTAAAATACAAATGATTCTTTACTATCTTACTACTCTAATTCTAAACCAACATTAAATTTCTCCCAGTATATTTAATACATGTTATAACTAAAACATTTTAAATATATAAAAGTGATATTTTTCTTTTTGTAGAGATGGGGGTCTCATTTTGTTGACCAGGCTGATCTTGAACTCCTTAAAAGTACATTTTTTACAGTCACACAGGCAAGTCCATGTAAATTATTTATAACGTAGAACTGAACATAGTCTGGTAAGAGTGCTTTCAGGTCATCAGAATCTTAAAATTAAACATTAAAACAGCAGTCCCCAACCTTTTTGGCACTAGGGACCAGTTTCATAAAAGACAATTTTTCCACTGGACAGGGGTCAGAGGTGGGTGGTTTCAGGATAAAACTGTTCCACCTCAGCAGGAGATGAGCGGCAGGCGAGAGAGCATTACCACCTGAACTCTACCTCCTATCAGATCACTGGTGGAATTAGATTCTCATAGGAGCAAAAAGAAGGTTGTGTGCTACTTGTGAGAATATATACACAGGCCTGACGTACTACAGAGACTTGGTCAACTTTGGCCTCCATCTTAACCATCAGAGGATGCTAAAACATGGTCTGAAATAGAATGTAGACAGATCTGGCAAAATCTGTCAATCTGGTAAGATAGTTAAAATAAAGGGAAGGAAGTAGACTGCTATACCAAATGTTTCCAAACCAATCGCTGAAATCTCCAGTATATAAACCAAAGCCATCATGCTAACTTTTATCATTCCACATAGGGTGGCAAACACACCAGAGAAACAAAACAGAGATCTACTCATGTTGTGGTGACTGAAAACAAAGATTTAGGCCAGGTGCAGTGGCTCACGCCTGTAATCCCAGCACTTTGAGAGGCCAAGGTGGGTATATCACAAGGTCAGGAGTTCAAAACCAGCCTGACCAACATGGTGAAACCCCATCTCTACCAAAAATACAAAAATTAGTCAGTTGTGGTGGCACGTACCTATAATCCCAGCTACTCAGAAGGCTGGGGCAGGAGAATTGCTTGAACCCAGGAGGCAGAGGTTGCAGTGAGCTGAGACCGCACCATTGCACTCCAGCCTGGGCTACAGAGCAAGACTCTATCTCAAGGAAAAAAAAAAAAAACCAGCCAGTCATGGTGGCTCATACCTGTAATCCCAGCACTTTGGGAGGCTGAGGCAGGTGGATTACCTGAGTCAGGAGTTCGAGACCAGCCTGGCCAACATGGTGAAAAAAAAAAAAAAACCAACAACAAAAATTTAACAGGCCTTTTTACTTGAGATAGGATGCCAAGGAAACTTCTAACTGCAGAAGAACAGAATACAGAACCCAAGAAAAAGCAGCAGCCCAAGGGGCGAGGATGTGAGGGAAAAAGCAGTAAAGAAAATGATACTTGTGCAAAAGGTGAAAGGAGAGAAAGGGAATCTGTGGAAATTTCCACCTTCTTCTAAAGAACAGAAAAAACAATAGGATGTTCCAGTCAACCAACAATATACACTATGGGGCCAGGGAGTAGAGAAGCTAGCTGAAAACAGGCTCATTAGAATCAAAATTTGACCTGTCTCAGGCAAAATTATTCTTAAAATTTTGTTCCATATTAAGTTTTCATGTCTTCAGATTTATATAAGGGTTTTCCTCATCCATAAGCAATTAATTGGTATTTCCAGCTAGAAAAAAGAACTTAAATTACACAGTGGTCCCAATGATTAAAAGCTTCCAGGAACGTAACAGACCTTGATTTGCAATTAAGAAAATTTACTCCTGGCCAGTGGCTCACGCCTGTAATCCCAGCACTTTGGGAGGCCGAAGCAGTCAGAACACAAGGTCAAGAAATGGAGACCCTCCTGGCCAACATGATAAAGCCCCATCTCTATAAAAACACAAAAATTAGCTAGGCGTGGTGGCACGCGCCTATAGTCCCAGCTACTCAAGAGGCTGAGGCAGGAGAATCACTTGAACCCGGGAGGCAAAGGTTGCAGTGAGCTGAGATCACACCATTGCACTCCAGCCTGGCAACCAAGCAAGACTCCGTCTCAAAAATAAAAAATACAAGAATATTTTATTCCTACTCCAGTAATGACAAGAGCAAAACAAAAATACATCAGGTCTTTCTCAAAGCCAATACAATAAGTATTGAAGAAATTGTGCTAATGCCTTTAAGATTACTGAAGATAAGGTACTTACAGAAGTAGGCATATAAATCTCTACCAGAAAAGATAAAAATGCCAATCAGCAAGTTCATTCAGGCCAGGTGTGGTGGCTGCTCACACCTATAATCCCAGCACTTTGGGAGGCCAAAGCAGGCAGATCACCTGAGGTCAGGAGTTGAGACCAGCCTAACCAACATAGGGAAACCCCCTATCTACTAAAAATACAAAAAAACAGCCGGGCGTTCTGGTGGGCGCCTGTAATCCCAGCTACTCAGGAGGCTGAGGCAGGAGAATCGCTTGGAGGCAGGAGAATCGCTTGAACCCAGGAGGTGGAAGTTGCAGTGAGCCAAGATCGTGCCACTGCACTCCAGCCTGGGTGACAGGGAGAGACTCCATCTCAAAAAAAAAAAAAGTTCATTCACTTTATTGAAAACTGTTCCTGTAATATCAAACCCAAATCAGCATCCATCATTGCAGATTATTAGACTACTTCTATCTCAAATGCACAAGAAAAAACAATAAAGTGAAACCCTATATATAAACCCATGGTGACCTCAGGCAATTTTAAATCCAAAATCATTTGAAGGGATAAAGAAGCAAATTGCCAGCACCCTCAATACAGAACTGTACAGGACACACTGGATCCCATTACTGAGCATGGTAGTACTACATTCAACACACCATGTGTATTATTTCATCAATTTCATATAAACTTTGGCAGCCAATTTTAAGTTCCTAGAAAACTGTTCCCCAAAGTTTTGTAACCTTAAAGTATAATCATTTCAAGAAACAAATCATAGAGAGCCAAAGAAAACAAACATATGCAGCCCATGATGTCATTAGCTAAAATGACATATGAAAAAATACAAGAATGTTGCTAATGATTAAAGCTAGCTGATTAGTTCACAGGTGTTCTTTCATCCTTTTGTGTATGTCTAAAATTTTCTATGAAAAACAGTATATCAAATATTATAAACAGTACATCAAACTCACCAAAATGAGTTTTTATTGACTTTTACAAATTGGGGGGGAGGACAAGGTAATTAGCATTAACTAAGTGCCTATAAAGTAGTTTTTTTTTTTTTTTTTTTTGAGCCATAGTCTCAACCTGTCACAGTGGCACAATCTCGAATCACTGCAACATCTGCCTCTGGGGTTCAAGCAATTATCCTGCTTCAGCCTCCCAAGTAGCTAGGACTACAGACAAGTATCACCACGCTCGCCAGGCTAATTTGTGTATTGTTAGTAGAAAGGGGGTTTCACCATGTTGGCCAGGCTGGTCTCAAACTCCTGACCTCAAGAGATCTGCCCGCCTTGGCCTCCCAAAGTGCTAAAATTACAGGTGTGAGCCACAGCACCCAACTAGGTGTTTTAATATGTAAGAATTCTATGGCCAGGCACGGTGACTCACACCTGTAATCCCAGGACTTTGGGAGGCCAAGGGGGGTGGATCATGAGGTCAGGAGCTCAAGACCAGCCTGGCTAATATGGTGAAACCTCATCTCTACTGAAAATACAAAAAGTAGCTGGCCATGGTGGAGTGCACCTGTAGTGCCAACTACTCAGGAGGCTGAGGTGGGAGAATCACTTGAACCTGGAAGGCAGAGGTTGCAGTGAGCCAAGATGGTGCCTGCACTTCAGCCTCGGCAACAGAGTGAGACTCCATCTCAAAAAAAAAAAAAAAAAAAAAAGAGGTCCATGGGATAGAAAGAATCAGCCCAATTTTACCATAAAAGAAAAGAATCAAGAGGGTAAATTTAATCTTCCTCAAGATCATTCAGGAGCTGAACTGAGACCCATAGCCAAAGGAAGAAAGAAGGAAATAAAAAAGGAAGACAACAGACGGGTAAAGGGGGAAAAAAAACCCTTTTTGGCACTAACATACAAAAGAAAAAATTAGAGAAATAAGCCAGGCCTGCACGGTGGCTCATGCCTGTAATCACAGGACTTTGGAAGGCTAAGGTAGGATAATGGCTTAAGGCCAGGAGTTTGAGACCAGTCTGGGCAACACAGTGAGACCCCCATCTCTATGAAAAAAATTTTTAATTCGAATTTAACTTTTTTTTTAATTAGAGAAATACAATTTCTAGAAAACATCACGAGATAAAAGATTCTTATGGAAGTATCCAATAACAAATATTCAAGCGAAAAAAAAAGAAAAAACACAACTATATTTAAAAACCTACACTGTGGATAGATATCTTGAGGACTGGAATCCAGAGGGGAAATCTCATTTCAGTCATGATGTTAACCAGCTGTGTGTGTGTATATATGTTTACACATATACATATATAAGTTCACACATACACATCCATATCAAAACTTCCCTAAACCTTAATTTAACAAACTACAACTTAGAATTAAGAAAAGGCTCTAAAAAGGGTCCTTACATATTTAAAGTAATACTCTATATTTATCATCCAGAAGAATTTATCATATAGTCCTTATATTTGAAGTTTGCTGTACAAATACACTACTCCAACACTCCAGTGTTAAGGCAAGCATCTAAAAGCAATACTTCGCAGGGTATGGTGACTCATGCCTTTAATCTCAGCACTTTAGGAGACCAAAGTGGGAGGACTGCTTGAGGCCAGGAGTTTCAGACCATCCTGGGCAACACAGCAAAACCCCATCTCTATAAAAAAACAAAAGAATTAGCCAGGTGTAGTAGCATATGCCTATAGTCCCAGTTATTTCGGAGGCTGAGGTTGGAGTATCACTTGAGCCCAGGAGGTCAAGGCTGCAGTGAACCGTGATCACACCACTGTACTCTAGCGTGGGTGACAGAGCAAGACCTTGTTACATGGCTGGGTGCAGTAGCTCATGCCTATAATGCCAGCACTTTAGGAGGCTGAGGAGGGAGGATCACTTGAGGCCAGGAGTTTGAGACCAGCCTCAACAACATGGCAAAACCTTGTCTCTT
The DNA here is from genome assembly GCA_963573385.1 of Cacajao melanocephalus. Taxonomy (NCBI): domain Eukaryota; kingdom Metazoa; phylum Chordata; class Mammalia; order Primates; family Pitheciidae; genus Cacajao; species Cacajao melanocephalus. The sequence goes on from CAUYLG010057358.1 coordinate 13,972, forward strand.
AGTAAAATACAAAAATTAGCCAGGCGTGGTGGTGCACACCTGTAATCCCAGCTACTCAAGAGACTGTGGAACAAGAATCACTTGAACCAGGGAGACGTCGAACCCAGGGGCGGGGGAGGTTGCAGTGAGCAGAGATCGTGCCACAGCACTCCAACCTGGATGACAAAGTGAGACTCTGTCTCAAAAAAGAAAAAAAAAGAAGAAGAAACACAATTAAACACCACTACAAACTTTAAAATGACTAAAATTTAAAACACTAACAATACCAAGTGCTGACGAGGATGGAGAACTACAGCAACTACACTACTGGTAGGAATGCAGCATGCTGTAGCCACTTTGGAAAACAGTTTGACAGTTCTTATAAACTTACACATTTTCCATACCAACCACACTCTTCCGTATTCACCCAGGAGAAAGGAAAACATGTCTACAGGCAAAGGTCTGGGGCAACTTATCCAAGGTAACTGGATAAACAAATTGTAGTCACATCCACAGAACAGAATACTACTCAGCAAAAATAAAAAAAGAAACAAGCTACTTATACCTGCAACGACATAAAGGAATCTCAAATGCAGTTTGCTAAGCATAAAAAGCTAGTCACAAAAGGCTACTTGCTGCATAATTCCATTTTTATTCAACATTCTGGAAAAGACAAAATGACAGGGACAGAAATTAGATGAGTGGTTGCCAGGGGATGGGGATGAGGAAGAGAGAACCGACTACAAAGGGGTAAAAGGGAACTTTTTGGGGGGTGGAAACATCTTACATTCCAACTGTGATGGTGGTTATATGACCATATACATCAATCTACACAACCTAAAGGGGTGAATTTTATTCTTTGTAAATCATACCTTAAGAAATCTGACTTTTAAGATGATAAAGATATATTTTTTGCCTTCAAGCTCATTATCTAAGTATGAGAAATATATATGAACACATCATTTGAACTAGGTAAATGCTATAGAAAGTTATGAACAAAGCTCTGTGGTAGGGTGGAAGAGGAAAAAAGTCTGTCTCAGAGTGAGGTAAAGCATTCTTAGAGAAGATAATATATAAGTTATGTCTTTTTTTTTTTTTGAGACAGAGTCTTGCTCTGTCACCAGGCTGGAGCACAGTGGCGCAATCTCAGCTCACTGCAACCTCTACCTCTCGGGTTCAAGTGATTCTTCCGCCTCAGCCTCCCGAGTAGCTGGGACTACAGGCGCGTGCCACCAGGCTCGGCTAATTTTTGTATTTTTAGAAGAGACGGGGTTTCACCATATTGGCCAGGATGGTCTCGATCTCTTGACCTCGTGATCCGCCCGCCTCAGCCTCCCAAAGTGCTGGGATTATTGGCGTGAGCCACCACGCCCAGCCTATGCGATGTCTTAAAAGTAACAAGGCCAGGCACAATGGCTCACGCCTGTAATCCCAACACTTTGGGAGGCCGAGGCAGGCGGATCACTTGAGGTCAGGAGTTCAAGACCAGCCTGGCCAACATGTTGAAACCCTGTCTCTATTAAAAATACAAAAATGAGCCAGATGTGGTGGAGTGCACCTGTAGTCTCAGCGTCTCGGGAGGCTGAGACTAGAGAACTGCTGAAACCAGGGAGACAGAGGTTGCAGTAAACCAAGATCTCGCCACTGCACTCCAGCTGGGTGACAGCGAGACTCCGTCTCAAAAAAAAGAAAAAAAACAGTAACAAGCATGACGATGACAGACCAAGAAGAAAGAAAAGCACCCAAGCAGAGAGAACAGTTGAAAGAAAAGCACAGAGGTATATAAAGACAAGTGAGAGACTGAAAACAAAGTATAGGATGAGTTAGAGCCTCAGTAGTCATGCCACACATGATAAGATTTATGTTATAGAAAGATAAGTATAAATATCATGTGGGAAAATATACGATGGAGGTAGGGAATGACTGGTAGAGAACAAGAACAGTTTTGAAGGGTGTTACAATAATCTTGGCAAGAGATACCTGGGGTCTGAATTAAGGTTCAATTAAAAGGCTATTTAGTGACAGACTAATTCTGGGAATGAGGAAGAAAAAAAGTCAAGGTTAATTGAAATTTCTGCAAACAGCAAGCGACATCAATAAGATGAGGAATATAAAAGGAAATACAGATTTGTTTAATAATCCAAGTTGGCGGAGAATCATCTGGCTTCTATTTTCCTAACTACTAACTCACTTCCTTATAGGCATGGCTTCTCTAACTAAAATTGATTTTTATTATGACTTATCTACTTGAACTATTTTATAAAATAACCATAAGAAGTAAAGGCAACACAGCAAAACATCAGCAAAGTTTTTAAAATATCTTATAGATAGCAGCATAATAGTTATTTTAAAAGTTAAATAAGGCCCAGCGCAATGGCTCACACCTATAATCCGGGCACTTTGAAAAGCCAAGGCAGGAGGATTGTTTGAGCCTGGGATAACAAGACCAGCCTGGGCAACATAGTGAGACTCCATCTCTAAAAAAAAAATAAAATTTAAAAAAATTAAAAATAAATTTTAAAAAAGGAAGCATTGGGTAGTTTGGCTACTACCCTAATTATTAGAATAATTAGATTTCCTGATTTTTCAAAAATTTGAATTGTAATAAAAGAAAATGTCAATGTTCTATTTCAATTTTCAGCAGCAAATAAATACATACATAGAGGAACCTTAAATATAAAAAATAAATGAAAATAGGAGAGGAAAGAATAAATTTAAATACTACATAAGCTTTCCAACTTAAGTAATAGGTTCCAAATTTTTCTTTAAAAATCAATTATGTGACGGCTGGGCCCAGTGGGCTCACACTTGTAATCTCAGCACTTTGGGAGACCAAGGCAGGTGGATCACCTGATGTCAGGAGTTTATGACCAGCCTGACCAACATAAAACCCCATTTTTTTTCTTTTCTTTTTTTTTTTTTTTTAAAAGAGTCTTGGTCTATCGCCCAGGCTAGAGTGCAGTGGCGTGATCTCAGCTCACTACAACCTCTGCCTCCTGGGTTCAAGTGACTGTCCTGCCTCAGCCTCCCGAGTAGCTGGGATTACAGGTGCCCACCACCACACCCGGCTAATTTTTGTATTTTTAGTAGAGACGGGGTTTCACCATCTTGGCCAGGCTGGTCTCAAACTCCTGACCTAGTATCCACCTGCCTCAGCCTCCCAAAGTGCTAGGATTACAGGCGTGAGCCACTGTGCCCAGCCAAACCCCATTGTATTAGTCCATTTTCACACTGTTGATAAAGACACACCCAAGACTGGGAAGAAAAAGAGGTTTAATTGGACTTAAAGTTCCACCTGGCTGGGGAGGCCTCAGAATCATGGCAGGAGGCAAAAAGCACTTCTTACATGGTGGTGGCAAGAGAAAATAAGGAAGATGCAAAAGCAGAAACCCCTGATAAAACCATCAGATCTCATGAGACTTATTCACTACCACAAGAACAGTATGGGGGAAACCACCCCCATGATTCAAATTGTCTCCCACAAGGTCCCTCCCACAACACATGGGAATTATAGGAACACAATTCAAGGTGAGATTTGGGTGGGGACACAGAGCCAAACCATATCACCCATCTCTACTAAAAATACAAAAATTAGCCTGGCATGGTGGCAGGCACCTGTAATGCCAGCTACTCAGGAGGCTAAGGCAGGAGAATCAGTTGAACCTGGGAGGCAAAGGTTGCAGTGAGCTGAGATCATGCCACTGCACTATATCCTGGGAAACAGATCAAGACTCTGTCTCAAAAAAAAAAAATCAATTATGTGAAATTTAGGATATATTGTCCCAAAGAAACAATGTGACACAAAAATACAGCTAAACAATACTAGGGTATTACACCAACCTGCTGAAGAATCAACCCCACCACCATTACTGCCACCACCACCAGCACTACCAAAGTACAGTGTTTTGGAGAACAGGGTGCTCTGGGACTGCCTGCGGTTCAACATCTTTTGTGACCTTGATTGGGGTAATTAATTCTATAAGCCTAGTATTCCTCGCCTTTAAAATGGGAGCTAATAAAATCACCTGCTCCACAAGTTAGTATGAAAATTAAAAGAAGGAATCTAAAGCACTTAACACAGTCATTCATCCAACATGTATTTATTGAGCACCTACTACGTGTCAGGTATATTCAAGACACTGGCAACTAAACAGTAAACAAAAAAGTTAAGTCCCTACTCCTATGGAGCGTGTATTCTAATGTAAGAAAACACGCAATTAAAAAAAATCTGATGGAGTTAATGCTATGAAAATAAAGCAGGATACAAGAGAAAAACAGTGACAAGGAGAAGGATACTATTTTGGTAGGAGGGAAAGGTTCTCTAATAAGGCCATAAATTTTAACAAAGACCATAAGAAAATGAAGGAGAGAGTCATACAGAGAACTGGGGGAAGAAATCAGAACCATTTCTGGCAATATGGTAGACTAGATGCCCAGAAAAAAAATGTTGTGATTCAGAATTTCTTGAATGTTGGATATTAAACAAAACAAAAATAATATTTTCATGAACGGCTGGGCTGAAAGAAAGAAAAAACAACAAAGCATTGATGAGAACTGAAACCAGCCTCTCCCCTAGGAACATCCATTAATCCCCAATGGCTTAGAAGTCAGTTTAAGGGACTGGTGAGAAGGACATAAAGGTTGGGGCCTAAATAAGGTGGGAAATCTGAAAAGCAACACCCAGCAGACAAACTGGGGAGGGGGGTGGGTAAACAGGCTAAACAGAGATCACAGTTGGCATGCTTGCCTTTCTCAGTCTCGGTGGAAGAGAAAAAATGAAGTCACCCTTCTCTCCAGTTTAAGGACAAAATTCATACTGCCTATGTGTTCTAGAAGAACTCAAACTAAAAATTCAGTTTCAAAAGATTCTGGGTTGGAAGACACTGGAACATGACAGAAGCAAACACCAATCTAGCCAAGGGGAATACACTAAACCCAAGCCTCCAATGATATTCACAAATAAAAATCCATGGAAGATAATCTCACAATTAAAAAGAAATTCACAAAATAATGAAAAAACAAGCCCCCAAGAATCAGCAGCCTTTCAGAAACAGACCCCAAACAATGAGGAATATGAAAATAATCAGATATACAATGTAAAAATGTTAATGTTTAAAGAAATTAGAGAGATATCAAAAGTATAGCTGAGAAAGAGAAACTGTAAAAAACATGAATATGAAAAAATCAAACAAATTCTGGATAGAAACATTATAATTGCTTATTGTTAGTAATACAATATTACATATTTGCGAGATCATTCTAGGCAAAGGAAAAAATAAGTTCAAAGGCCCTAAGGTAAGAGTATGCTTGGCTTGCTTTAGGAAGTACAAAAGGTTGGGGGGGGGGGGCAAAAAAAAAAAAGGAAGTACAAAAGAGCCATGGCATCCAGAGTTGAGTAAACAAGGAAGAAAAGTGGGAAGAGATGAGGACAAAGAACTGGTACTTAATAGGTCAGAAAATACCTCAATAAATATTAGTTATTATCCCATAATTTCTATTGGAAAAATTCAGATATCAGAACTAATTTATTCTTTACCATTTCTGCATTAAATATAGAAGCCAGAGCAGAGATACAGAAGATCTCAAGCAGGTTCAGAAGGAAATAAGAAAATACTCCTTTTCTGTGAAGTGGAGAGAGTCTTCGGTAGAGGTCCCAGTGCCAAGGAAGACACCTGGGCCTTGTGTGAGCAAGGTAGAAATGAAGTGATTCAGAAGACACATTTCTGGAAACAATAATGATCAACAACAATCAAAAAAAATTTGAGATGGAATTACCATTTCAAAGTAGGAGACATTTCAAACTTGAGCATTAATTGGTAATCAGGACATCCTCACGGTATTCAAGAATTTCACAATTCAAGTTAACGTTTACATTCTATGACAATGAGAATTTAGAGTAAATGAAACTCCCAAAGATATGCCAAACTTTTTAATTATTTCTCAACTTTTTCTAAATATTTTGAAAAGACACCAACAAGTAGCAAAATAGTACTAATTTGATTTTTCTTTTCTTCCATATTCCTACCCTCAGACTAAGGCATTGCCTAACAAAGCCATGAACAAAAGACAAGTAATAAAGATTAAAAATAATATTCATAAGCCACAAACTAGAGGTATGATCAATCCCTAAATATTAAAGAGTTGGTCATTCCATTTTTTCCTGATTAGCAAAATAACAGAAAACTGACTGGTGGATATCTTAAATACATATAAACTACCATGCACCATTTGACACATGAAGAAATAGATGCAAAGAATCAAAGTATGCACTGTTAAATCATTAAAGTTTTAAAATAATTCATTTTCTCAAAGCTTATTACTCTCAATGTTTCTAATTATCATAACCTAATACAATTCTTGAAAAATTTAGTCAAATTAGGTTCTAATACAAGAACACAACTTATATTAATAATTGCACAGTATAATTTGGTACACACAAAATTCAAATTCAAACAATCTGCGTCCAAATGCCATCTTACTAACTATGGCACTTGAGCATCACTAACCACTCCAATCCTGTTTTCCTGTTATAAATCAGGTTTAATAAACTACTACCCCATGGAGTGGTTACATGGATTAAATGAAATAATCCCTGGAAAACACTTATGTTTATCAGCAGACTCAGATATACACCCTGACTTACATCTAGGTTCCATTCTATTAAAACTGGATCATAAAGCAAAGCATTAATTTCTTTTTTTATTTTACTTTAAGTTCGAGGATACATGTGGCATTAATTTCAATCTTTCCTTCTGAAGCATCACTTAAGTAACTTGATGTGACTGTTCATGCAGTGTATTCAGCAGTATAGGATAAAGTCAGTGCCTAACAATCAAAACTAGAAAGGTATTTGTGGAATATGTCATGCTAAATGTAGAACCTGCCTAAATTGAGGAATTTTCTATATTGTCTGCAATACTTTATGTAAATAAAGACACAGAAGAGTCCCTACAAGAGAAATGGCTCCTGAAATTTTTATGTCAAAAGTCATCTTGTCAATTTTGTGTAATATTCAAGTGACTACCAAATGGTCATCATTTGACTCACTCAGCATTCAGCACTATTTTGTTTCAAAAGTTCTTAACTGTGCAGATAAACATGGTAAAGATAGTACAGTTCACTAAAAATAGTCAAGTTCTCTGTTGATACAAATGGGATTTCTATGCACATTACTTGCATTCAATCTAAATGACTAAGAACTTATAAAGAATTAAGAAGATCTTGCAAGAAAGATGCCTAAGGGGAAAAAAAAAAAGAATTAACATTTAAAAAATGGCAGTATTTTGTTCTAGGTTGTTTAAGTGTGTAGTAGTTAGGAGAAAAACATGGTTTCCTTTAGATTATCCTAAAACATTCTACAATTCTTTTTTTTAAAATAACCCTTTTTAAGACCGAGTCCCGCTCTGTCGCCCAGGTTGGAGTGCAGTAGCGCAATCTCGGCTTACTGCAACCACCACCTCCTTGGTTCAAGAGATTCCCATGCCTCAACTTCCCAAGTAATTGGGATTACAGGTGTGTGCCACCTGGCCCAGCTAATTTTTGCATTTTTAGCAGAGACGGGGTTTCACCACGTTGGTCAGGCTGGTCTCAAACTCCTGACCTCAAGTGATCCGCCCTCCTCGGCCTCCAAACTGCTGGGATTACAGGTATGAGCCACTATGCCTGGCCAAACAGTCTATAATTATAAAAGCTATGAAAACTCTTTTTTTTCTTTTCTAAGAGACAGGGTCTCACTCTGTCGCCCAGGATAGAGTACAGGGGCACAATCATAGTTCACTACAGCCTCAAACTGCTGAACTCACGTGATCCTCAAGGAGGTAGGACTACAGGCACATACCACCACATAGAGCTGATTTTTTCATTTTTTGTAGATATAGGGTCTCAGTAGGTTGCCCTGACTGGTCTTGAACTCCTGGTCTCAAGCAATCCTCCCTCCTGAGCCTCCCAAAGTGCTGGGATTATAGGCATGAACTACCATACCTGACAGGAAAACTCAATTAATTACTAAAATTTTAAAACACCACCTACACACATAAATCCCCCATGAATAAATCTAAATTTTGTTTTGGTAGCACAAGGCTGCTTTCTAAAAGAACAACTGCTCATCTGCCTGTATGTATACATACATGTAAGCATTTACAAAAAAAGAAAAATGACTAATTTTCTCTTCCTACAAGTTCTTCAGTGATCTACACTAGAACTCCACTGTCTGAAATTATCTAAGGTATTCCTAGGCAGAAAAATAACTTGCTCAACTGTAGCCTAAATTGGTCCTATATTTATTCAATGCCTATTATGTATTCATTACTTTGTTATACCTTATACTTCCAGTAGATAATAAATCAATATAACCTAAAAAATCATCATTTTACAAATGCCTACAAATATTAGGTGAATATAACAAAAATACTTTTCACTGTAGAACTCAGCTTGAGTTTTCAAAGAAAGAAAGGAAAATCCCCAAGCTAAAGTGAAGAAGCAGCAGAAAAATAAGTATCTGAACTGCTATTACAACTGCTGAAGGGGCAAGAGAAAGGAAGCTAGTACTAAGGGGCTTGATTTTATCTCCTTTGTAGAAACAAATGTAAGTATTTACTCAAAATGGGGAAGTAGAGATGAAATCTCTATATAAATATGGGATCCTCAAAAGGTTGACCCTCAGTGAAAACGTAGATTCTTCATCTCCCCAACAAAAAAAAAAAAAACTTCTCTGGCATGGAAAATTACACATAACTAGTCTTTGGCTGGGCTTCTGATTTTTCTTTTTTTTTCCTTTCTCTATTTTTTTTTTTTTAGACGGAGTTTCACTCTTGTTGCCCAGGCTGGAGTGCAATAGTGCAATCTCTGCTTACCACAACCTCCACATCCCGAGTTTAAGCGATTCTCCTGCCTCAGCCTCCCAAGTAACTAGCGTTACAGGCATGGACCACCACATCCAGCTACTTTTTGTATTTTTAGTAGAGATGAGGTTTCTCTATGTTGGTCAGGCTGGTCTCAAACTCCCAACCTCAGGTGATCCACCCACCTTGGCCTACCAAAGTACTGGGGTTACAGGTGTGAGCCACAGCGCCCAGCCTTCTTTTCTTTTTTTTTTTTTTTAATTCAATAGAGATAGGGTCTCACTATGTTGCCCAGGCTGGTCTCAAACTCCTGGGCTCAAATGATCTTCCTGCCTCCACCTCCCAAAGTCCTGGGATTACATCCATGAGCCACCATGCCTGGTCACTACTTTTAAGTTTCTTCTAAGATAGTAAAATTCTAGGATGCTATTCACATTGGTTTGGAAGTCCAAATTTACACTACTGGCATGAACAGCAAACCCCAGAGTAACAAATTAAAAAAAAAAAAAAAAAAAAAAGGGGGATTTCAGGTATAATATACCCCTTGAGGCTCCAGGCAAACTTAACCCATACGTTCTGGTAATAAACGTTGCCTAGACACATACTATGTGTCAAGTACTCTTCTAGGGGTCAGAGATGCAATAAATAAAACAGACAAAAATCTCTACTCTTATGAAATATAAACAGTAGTGCCTCTTGATCTATGGGGTATACATTTCAAGACCCCTAGCGGATACCTGAAACCACAGATAATACCAAACCCTATATACAGTATGTTTTTCTGTATACACACATACCTATGATAAAGTTTAATTTATAAATTAGGCACAGTAAGAGATTAACAATAACTAGTAATAAAATAAAACAGAATAATACATGCAGTTCCCAACTTTTGACAGCTTGACTTACAATTTTTCAACTTTATGATGGTGTGAAAGCAATAGACATTCAGCACAAACCTCAATTTAACAATGGAGTTACATCCCAATAAATTCACTGTAAGTTGAAAAGTCAGAATTATCATAAATCAAACAAGTATTTTAACTTACAATATTTTCAGCCTAACAACAGATGTAAGCACATCAGAGGTCAAGGAGCATCTGCCTAATTCACAATTACATGGATAGAAGATTTCGTACATACTGCAAACCTCAGCACACAATTTTTTTTTCCTTGTAAGTCAACAACTTCCACCTATTCACTTAAAAGAAGTGCTTTACAATGTCTCTGTGTCATATCCAAATTGCCAACGTCACTACTCTTGTCCTGGACATTATTAAGTAAAATGAGGGTTACTTAAACACTGCAATACCGTGATAGCCAATTTGATAGTGGAGAGGGCTACTAAGTGACTAAAGAACAGATAGCACATACATAGAGCATGGATATGCTGGACGAAGGGATGATTTACATCCTAGGCGAGGTGGAGCAGAATGGTTGAGATTTCACATCCCACTACTCAGAGTTGCACACAATTTAAAACTTATGAACTGTCAGGGGCTTCAAGAATGGCTGACTAGAGGCATCTCCTACTCGCTTCTGCCAGTAGGAAGAACCAAAATAGTGAGTAGATAATCACACTTTGAATAGATCATCCAAGAGAGAACACTGGAATTCAACAGAAAAATGACAAGAAACACCTAAAGTAAGGAAGGAGAGGAAAGCAAGACAGCCTGCTCAGCTGGGAGCCGAAAGACACTCCTCACTGTGGGAAAAGAGTAAGTGAGAGACTCTCTGTGGTCCACGTTCCCACTGTGGACTCCCGCAATTCTAGCCATTGGGGTGCCCCTAGGACCTCGTGAGCTCTGAAACTAACACAGAGATCTGTCTGGAAATGGCACTACAGCACTACTCCAGCGAGGAAAACTGCACTGGGTCCCATAATCCCCCTAAGTCCTAAGTAGCTACAACAAGGTACCATTTTGACAACCCAGCCAGCAACAGACTGAGCACTGTCCTGGGGCCCAGCAGCTGTTGCAGAGGCAGAAGTAAGAAACAGGCTGCCACCCCAGGACTGAGGCACAAGCGGGGCATGTGTCCCCCACTGCCAACCTAGGCTGCCACCATTAAAGGCAGCTCCATGTTCCCCAGCAGCAGCAGCACAGCAAAGCCACTGCTGCCCTTCACCAATCATTCCAGGGCCTGGGGATCATCCTGACAACACTAGGAGTCTGCACATATCATTGGGGGACCTAATGACACACCAGCGCAGCTTCGCCAGATCCCCGTGTCAAAGCATGCAGACTAGGGACCTGGGGATTGTCTAGCTCAGTCTACTACCACTGGTACCTAAACACAACACCTATCCTGACGGTAGGGCTACCCCCCACCTGCTGCTACCACCACAGCTGGCATCTACCTGCAGAAACAACCTGCATATCTAGAGACTGGCATACCTAGACCATCACACCCACTGCCAATATCCACACACACCACTCAGGACCCAGTGGGTCATCTCGTACTGCCTTTACCTATACTATGCCGGCTACCCAGAAGACTGAGAATGTACCCACCCACACTGCCTATCACTGCCACTACCAGAATCAGAGCAACCCACCTAGAAGCCCAAGAATTGGTTCACCTCAACCCACTGATACTGGTGCCATTGTATGCTTCTCTAGAGCCCAAGGACAGGCATGCTAAGCCCACTGCTGTCACCACTGAGGCCTGAAGACTGGCACACATGGCACCTCAGTCCCCAGCAAAACTTCATTGTAGCCTCCATTAATAGTCCACACCCTAAGGCACCAAAAAAATCAGACACCACTGACATTGTTTACACCTGAAAAAAATCACAGAGACTATACTACAACATGCACCCAGAATCAAAGCCAATGCACTCTACCCAACCAACATCATAGATACATCTTCAAATAAAAAGTCCTCCCCTATGAAAGCAAATTCAAATAATTTGAAGAAGTCACTACTACATCAGTCATTATAGGCATCAATGTAATGACAGATGAAACATAAAACAGGAAAAAAAAATAACACCTCCAAAGGAACATAATATTTCTCCAGCAACATATCCCAGTCAAAAACGAATATACATGCCGGGCATGGTAACTCACGCCTGTAATCCCAGCACTTTGGGAGGCTGAGGCAGGAGTTCAAGACCAGCCTAGCCAATTTGGTGAAACCCTGTCTCTACTAAAAATACAAAAATTAGCTAGGTGTGCTGGTGGGCACCTGTAATGCCACCTACTCAGAGGCTGAGGCAAGAGAATAGCTTGAACCCGGGAGGCAGAGGTTGCAGTGAGCCCAGATCATGCCATTGCACTCCACCCTGGGCAACAAGAGTGAAACTCTGTCTCAAAAAAACAAAAAAATTTACAGCCAGGCCCAATGGACTCACGCCTGCAATCCCAGCACTTTGGGAGGTCAAGGAAGGCAGATCACTTGAAGCCAGGAGTTCGAGACCACCTGGGCCCACCTGGAGAAATCCTATCACTATGAAAAACACAAAAATTAGGCCAGGCATGGTGGCACATGCCTGTAATCCCAGCACTTTGGAAGGCTGAGGTGGGCGGATCACAAGGCCAGGAGATCAAGACCATCCTGGCCAACATGGTGAAATCCCGTCTCTACAAAAAACACAAAAAAATTAGCCGAGCGTGGTGGCAGACACCTGTAGTTCCCAGCTACTCGGGAGGCTGAGACAGGAGAACTGCTTGAACCTGGGAGGCAGAGGCTGCAGTGAGCCGAGATTGCACCAGTGCACTCCAGCCTGGGCGACAGAGCAAGATTCCACCTCAAGAAAAACAGACAAAAAAAAAAATTAGCCGGGTGTCGTGGCGCACCCCTGTAATCCCAGGTAATCAAGAGGCTGAGGCACAAGAATCATTTGAACTCAGGAGGGGAAGATTGCAGTGAGCCAAGGTCACACCACTGAACTCTAGCCTGGGTGGCAGAACAGGAATCTGTATCAAAAAAAAAAAAAAAAAAGAAAGAAAGAAAGAAAGAAATTTACAAAATCTCAGAAAAAGAATTCAAAATATTGATTTCAAAGAACTTCAGTGGCTGGGCACAGTGGCTCAGACCAGTAATTCCAGCACTTTTGGAAGCCAAGGCAGGCAGATAACTTGAGTTAAGGAGTTTGAGACCAGCCTTACCAACATGATGAAACCCCATCTCCACTAAAAATACAAAAATTAGCCGGGTGTGGTGGTGCATGCCTATAGTCCCAGCTACTCAGCGAGACTGAGGCAGAAGAATCTCTTTGAATGCAAAAGGTGGAGGCTGTAATGACAACACTTTGGGAGGCCAAGGCAGGCGGATCATTTGATGTCAGGAGTTCAAGACCAGCCCGACCAACACAGTAACCCTGTCTCTACTAAAAAATACAAAAATTGGCCAGGAGCGGTGGCACATGCCTGTAGTCCCAGCTACTCAGTGAAGCTGAGGCAGGAGAATCTCTTTGAACGTGGGAAGTGGAGGCTGCAGTGAGCCGAGATCATACCACTGCACTCCAACCTGGGTGACAGAGCGAGACCTTGTCTCAAAAAAATGTATGTGTGTGTGCATGTGTGTGTGCATGTGTGTGTATACATATGTGTGTGTATACGTGTATGTGTATATGCATGTGTGTATATGTCTATATATATGTAAACCAACATCATTTTTCACAGAAATAGAAAAAAACAATCCTGGTCAGGTACAGTAACTCACACCTGTAATCCCAGCACTTTGGGAGGCCAAGGTGGACAGATCACTTCAGTTAAGGAGTTCAAGACCAGCCTGGCCAACATCATGAAACCCTGTTTCCACTAAAAACACAAAAAAATTAGCCAGGCATGGTGGAGCACTGTAGTCCCAGCTACTTGGGAGGCTGAGGAGGGAGGATCACTTGAACCTGGGTGGCAAAGGTTGCAGTGAGCCAAGATCAAGCTACTTCACTCCAGCCTGGGAGACAGAGAGACTCGGTCTCAAAAAAAAAAAAAAAAAAATCCCAAAATTCATATGGAACTAAAAAAAAAGCCCAAATAGCCAAATGAATCCTGAGCCAAAAGAACAAAGCTGGAGGAATCACACTACTTGACAAGATGTATAACAAGACTATCGTAAAACAAAACAGCATGGTACTGGCCTAAAAACAGAGCACATAACCAGCCTGGGCAACACAGTGAGACACTCCCTCACCCCGGTCCCTGCCCCATCTCTACAATCAAAATTTTTAAATTAGCCAGCTATGATAGCAAGTGCCATAGTCCCAGCTACTCAGGAGGCTGTGGTGGGAGGACTGCTTGAGCCCAGGAGGCTGAGATTGCAGTAAGCTATTATCAGGCCACTACACTCTAGCCTGGGCAACAGAGCAAAACCCTGTCTCAAAACAAAAAGAAAAAATCAACACATAGACAAATGGAACAGAATAGACAGACAATCCAGAAATCAATCCATGTATTTATAGCCAACTGATTTTGTTGTTGTTGTTGTTGTTGTTGTTGAGACAGTCTCATGCTGCCACCTACGCTGGCGTGTGGAATGCAGTCACACAATCTCAGCTCAATGCAACTTCTACCTCCTGGGTTTAGCAATTCTCCTGCCTCGGCCTCCCCAGTAATTGGGATTACAGTAATCAGCCTCCCCAGTAACTGGGATTACACACCACCATGCCAGGCTAATTTTTTTTTTTTTGAAACGGGGTCTCACTCTGTTGCCAGGCTGGCATGCAGTGGCATGATCCCGGCTCACTGCAACCTACACCTTCCGGGTTCAAGCTATTCTCCTGCCTCAGCTTCCCGAGTAGCTGGGACTACAGGTGCACACCACCACGCCCAGCTAATTTTTGTATTTTTTTTCTTTTTTTTTCTTTTTTTTAAAGAAACGGGGTTTCACTATGTTGGCCAGGATGGTCTCGATCTCTTGACCTCATAATCCGCCCGCCTCGGCCTCTCAAAGTGCTGGGATTACAGGTGTGAGCCACTGCGCTTGACCTTAATTTTTGTATTTTTTAGTAGTGACGGAGTTTCACCATGTTGGCCAGGATGGTCTTGATCTCTTGACCTTGTGATCTGCCCACCTCAGCCTCCCAAAGTGCTGGGATTACAGGCGTGAGTCACTGTACTGGCCACAACTGACTTCCAACAAAAGTGTCAAGAAGATACATTAGGGAAAGAACAGTCTCTTCAATAAATAGTGTTAGGAAACTTGGATATGTATATGCAGAAAAATGACCTATAGGACTATTTTTTTTTGAGATGGAGTCTCACCCTTGTCGCCCAGGCTGCAGTGCAATGGGGCTACCTCAGCTCACTGCAACCTCTGCCTCCCAGGTTCAAGCAATTCTCCTGCCTCAGCCTCCCGAGTAGCTGGGATTACAGGCATGCACCACCACGCCCAGCTAATTTTTATATTTTTAGTAGAGACGGGTTTCACCATGTTGGCCAGGCTGGTCTTGAACACCTGACATCACCTGATCTGCCTGCCCCGGCCTCTCAAAGTGCTGGGATTACAGGCATGAGCCACTGCGCTCAGCCCAAGACTGTTAAAGAGTAGAATGTACTACAGCAAGGCTATTAGGAAATAAATTAAAAAAGAACAGGATGATATGGGGATAATGTGGAATTAATTGGTTCATATACAATTTTTCTAACAGAAAGAGAAATCTTTAGAAATATATGAAGATCTCAAAAAAACCCTGAAAATTTACAGAATTGCTTTCCTTTAACGCAAATAGTGCCTGACTTAATAACTTCAAGAACCACTATACTTTTTTTTTTTTTTTTTCAGACAGAGTCTTGGTCTGTTGCCAGGTGCCAGGCTGGAGTGCAGTGGCGCAATCTCTGCTCACTGCAATCTCCACCTCCTGGGTTCAAGTAATTCTCCTGCCTCAGCCCCCTGAGTAGCTGGGACTACAGGCGCACGCCACCACGCCCAGCTAATTTTTTTTGTATTTTGTAGTAGAGACGGGGTTTCACCATGTTGGCCAGGATGATCTCGATCTCTTGACCTCATAATCTGCCCACCTCAGCCTCCCAAAGTGCTGGGATTACAGGCCTGAGCCACCACGCTCAGCCACCACTATACTTTTTCAACTACATTAAGTATCTGACAAGCTGAAGAACAGATAAGGAAACTACAACAACATTTTCCCCATCTCTACCAAAAAAAAAATACAGAAATTAGCTGGACATGGTGGCATGAGCCTGTAGTCCCAGCTACTCGGGAAGCTGGAGTGGGAGGATCATTTGAGCCTAGGAGGTCGAAGCTGCAGTGATCCAACATTGTGCCACTGCACTCCAGCCTGGGCAACAAAGTAAGACCCTGTCTCTAAAATTTAAAAAAAAAAGGGGCAGGGAGGGGTCAGGCATGGTGGTTCACGCCTGTAATCCCAGCAGTTTGGGAGGCCGAGGTGGGCAGATCACAAGGTCAGGATTCAAGACCAGCCTGGACAACATGGTGAAACCCCATCTCTACTAAAAATACAAAAAATTAGCCAGGGGTGGTGGCAGGTGCCTGTAATCCCAGGTACTCGGGAGGCTGAGCCAGGAGAATTGCTTGAATCTGGGAGGCGGAGGCTGCAGTGAGCCAAGACTGTGCCACCACACTCCAGCCTGGGCAACAGAGCAAGACTATGTCTCAAAAAAAAAAAAAATCAAATGTTATTTTTAAAATCTCAATTTCTAATTTTTTCCTACAAAATCAAAAGGTCTGACACCATTGGGCCCACGTTACTACAAGATAACAATCAAGTAGAACCGAATGCAACTGTCTACAAAATGCATTCTGTACACAGTCAATAGAAATGGAGCCATTGTGTGATCTGCTCAGCTCCTGTAGGTATTAAAAGTTTGCACCATTAGTACTTAGCAGAACATATGTCAATAATGGATAATGGGTAATGAAAATGGGTATATAATGAATAATGAAAAATTATATTCCATAACTTAAGCTTAAACATTTTAATTTAAATCATATATAGTCAGCCCTTTGTATCTATGGTTTCCACATCCTTGAATTCAACCAATTACAGATAAAAAATAATTGGGAAAAAAAAATTTCACAATGTTCTAAAAAGCAAAATTTGAATTTGCCATGCACCAAGTATTACTATGTGATATGGTTTGGCTGTGTCCCCACCCAAATCTCACCTTGAATTGTAATAATCCCCACACCAAAAGGCGGGCCAGGTGGAGATAACTGAATCATGGGGGAAGTTTTCCCCATACTGTTCTCATGGTAGTGAAGAAGTCTCATGAGATCTGATGGTTTCATAACTGGGAGTTCCCCTACACAAACTCTCTTGCCTGCCACCATGTAAGTTGTGACTGTTCCTTGTTCGCCTTCTGCCACGATTGTGAGGCCTCTCCAGCCATGTGGAACTGTGAGTCTATTAAACCTCTCTTTCCTTTATACATTACCCAGTCTCAGGTATGTCTTTATTAGCAGCATGAGAACAGACTAATACACCATGTGAATAAAGTGACGTGAAGGCAGTGTATTAGATATTATAAGTAATTTAGAGATGATTTACCAGCCTAAGCAACATAGCAAGACTCAAAAAATTAAAAAACTAGCAGGTTGTAGTGGCACACACCTGTAAGTCCTAGCTACTCAGGGGACTGAGGCAGGAGAACAGCTTAAGCCCAGGAATTTGAGGCTACAGTGAGCTATGACCAAGCCACTGTACTCAAGCCTGGGCAACAGAGCAAGACCCTTTGTCTACAAAGAAATTTTAGAAGAGATGATTTAAAACATATGGAAGGATACATGTAAGTTATATGCAAATACCATTTTATATAAGAGACTGAAGGCCAGGCACGCTGGCTCACACCTGTAATCCCAGCATTTTGGGAGGCCAAGGCAGGCAGATCACCTGAGGTCAGGAGTTCGAGACCAGCCTGACCAACATGGAGAAACCCCATCTCTGCTAAAAATACAAAATTAGCCAGGCGTGGTGGTGCATGCCTGTAATCTCGACTACTCAGGAGGCTAAGGCAGGAGAATCGCTTAAACCCAGGAGGCAGAGATTGCAGCAGTGAGCCGAGATCGCGCCATTGCACCCCAGCCTGGGCAACAAGAGCAAAACTCCATCTCCAAAAAAAAAAAGACACTGAAGTTTCTGAAAATTGTGGTATCCACTAGGGGTTCTAGAACCAATCCCCCATATATCAAGGGGTGACTGTAATTATTTAATAAAAAAAAAAAATGAAAGTATGTATTTGTCACCAGCCCATGGGAAAAACACCATTCTTGAATTAAGCAGCATTGCATACGTTTAAATACCTGATGGAAGACTTAAACTCAGCAGCAAGTTCCTGAAAACATGCCAACCCATTATTCTGGTTCTAAAAGTTTAACAAATTACTTTAACATACAGATGAAGACAAAAGAAAATGGTTTTAAACTGCAAACAGAAAAATGTGCAAGTTGACCAGAAGTTTGAAACACTTGACTACATTGGCGTACTGTTCATCAGAATTTATCTGCAAAGCAGATTTGCAAAATTACAAACAGGGTAGTAGATTTCAAAGTAACTTGTATCAGATTAAGGCCAAGTTACATTAGCAAAGTTGAGAGGTAGCATTTAAGAAAAAACTCTGGGCTGGGTGCGGTGCCTCACACCTGTAATCCCAGCACTTTGGGAAGCCAAGGCAGGCAGATCACCTGAGGTCAGGAGTTCAAGACCAGCCTGGCCAACATGGTGAAACCTCATTTCCACTAAAAATACAGAAAACATTAGTCAGGCGTGGTGGTGTGCACCTGTAGACCCAGCTACTCCGGAGTCTGAGGCACAAGAATTGTTGAACCCAAGCAGCAGAGATTGCAGTGAGCTGAGATTGCACTACTGTACTCCAGCCTGGACAACAGAGTGAGACTCCCTCTCAATTTAAAAAAAAAAAAAAAAAAAGAAGGAAGGAAGGACAAATGGATGGTCAATCCTGTTGATTTGGGTAGGAAAGAGAGAAAGAGAGAGAGAGAGAGAGAGAGAAAAGGAAGGAAGGAGGAAGGGAGGGAGGAAAGGAAGGAGGGAAGGAAGGAAGGAAGGAAGGAGGGAGGGAGGGAGGGAGGGAGGATGGAGAGAAAAGAGAAAGAGAGAGAGAAAGAAAGAGAGGGAGGAAAGAAAGAAAAAGAAAAGAAATGAAAAGAAAAAGGAAGAAAGAGAAAGAAAAAGAAAGAAAGAAAGAAAGAAAAGAAGAAAAGAAAGAATGAACTCACTCACTCACTCTGGAAAACTTATATGGCTCTACCATGTACTATTTGGATACCTCTGGAGAAGAGGAGCTTGTTCAATTTTAACACTATAAACTTTATTGTTTAAGTAGCTAATATTTAGGCTGGGCGTGGTGGCTTAAACCTTTAATCCCAGCGCTTTGGGAGGCCAAGGCGGGTGGATCACCTGCCAGTCTGGCCAACATGGTGAAACCCTGTCTCTACCAAAAATACAAAAATTAGCCAGGCGTGATGGCACACACCTGTGGTCCCAGCTACTTGGGAAGCTGAGGCAGGAGAATTGCTTGAACTCGGGAGGCAGAGGTTGCAGTGAGGCTAGATCACACCACTGTACTCCAGCCTGGGAAACAGAGTGAGACTCTGTCTCAAAAAAAAAAAAAAAAAAAAAAGACTAACAACTATCAATTAGGAAATATTTAGGTGCAGCAGTACTAACAATATTGAGATGGATTTACAGAATCCCAATACTTCAGTTCCAATATACTACAGGTATATGCCACCATGCCCAGCTAATTATTTATTTATTCATTTATTTGTAGAGACAAGGTCTCCCTATGGTGCCCAGACTGGTCTCAAAGTCTTGGTCTCAAGTGAACCTCCTGCCTCAGTCTCCCAAAGCGCTGAAATTACAGGCTTGAGCCACTGTGCGTAGCTGCTTCCAAAGATTTTCTAAAGTGGCCAAGATCCCAGATAATCCATGAAAGAGCATGACAAGTATTATAAGGGACAATGGAAGGGGAGAAACGGCTAACTAATATCCTCAGCAACATTCTCTGCCCTACCTGACAAGCAAGTGACGTTAAAGATGAGGTGTAATTGAACAGACTTTTCTCTCTGCTTCTCCCTAGTCAACTACTATCCTGCAAATATGCAGCTTTGAAGGACTTAACCAATGACCTTAAAATCTATTCTAGGTCTACAGTTCTAGGAAGCATATAAGCAAACTACCACTATAGAATTTGGATTTTCTTTAATGATAAAAATGCAAATGACTCATGTTTGGTCATCCACTCCAACACAGCACATTCTAAAGAACAGAGGAGTTCAAAATCTTCCTTCTGCCAAAAAATGTTGTGTCTTCACACACAAACAACTAATTATGGATTATATTACTACCACAGATTTCTGTTTCTCATCCAAGGCATATGAAGTTTTAAAAAAGAAAAAAAAATCAAAAAGGAAATTGTTCAAGTATATTTTGAGGTAAAGCAATCAATTTACCATTTATCTTCTTCAGACTTACATACGAAAGCCTCACACACATGCAGACACACAAGATCCCCAAAATGTTGATAAATGTTAAAGCTGCACAATGGATACCAGAGTTCATTATACTATTCTATTTTTTCCACATATTTGAAGATGTCTATAATATGCAGTTTTAAAAAATATGTACAAGTGTATACATAAACTCCCAATAAACTGGCATAGAGATATCCAATTGTTCAACATTTTCATGCTCCAAAAGTAAGTGAATTTCTTTCTTTCTTTTTTTTGGGTCTCGCTCTGTCGCCCAGGCTGGAGTGCAGTGGCCCGATCTCGGCTCACAGCAACCTCCGCCTCCTGTGTTCAAGCGAGCACGTCTGGCTAATTTTTTGTATTTTTAGTAGAGATGGGGTTTCACCATGTTGGCCAGGATGGTCTCGAACTGCTGACCTCAAGTGATCCACCCGCCTTAGCCTCCTGCAGTGCTGGGATTACAGGTGTAAACCACCACACCCAGCCATAATTTCATCTAGCTACTTTCTTATTCTACAAGTTGTACTGCCGGTGACCAAACCATTAGTGAAGGTCTAGTGAAAGAAATAATTAACTGCCCCAGAATAAAGCAAGCCTAACCTTGAAAACAGAGGCAAAGGAAAAGGTGCTAAACAGTTATTGCAATTACTTCATGTTTATATTTGGTCCTGTTATCCTCTAACACAAGTGAGTACGTAGAAAAGGGGCAAGTATTTTAGGGACAGATTTCCCCTTGATTATTTAAACTGATGAGCAAGAGAGGCTGGAATAAAGAAATCTAAAAAGTCTCCATTACAAATGATAACCAAGCCAGGAGCAATGATGCATGCCAGCAGTCCCAGCTACTTAGGAGGCTGAGTGGGGAGAATCACCTGAACCTAGGAATTCAAGACTAGCCTAGGCAACATAGTGAGACCTCATTCTAAATAAATAAATAATAAATTTATTAAAGGTCGAATTGTATAATATGTGAACTATATCTCAATTTGAAAACAATTTAAGCCATATACAGTGATGCATGCCTATAGTCACAACTACTTAGAAGGCTGAAGCAGGAGAATAGCTTGAACCGAGGAGTTTGAGAACAGCCTGGGCAACATAGAGAGGCCTCGTCCCCTCTCCCACCCCCACCCAGAAAAAAGCATTCATAGTTCATCATAGTATAATCAGCAACTTCCAATGACTAAGTATGCTTTACTGCTAGACATGAATTTATAAAACACATAAAGATTATACTGTATCTGTTTCAATTCCCTTTTTCATATTACCATTCAATTTTCACAAGATAACTTTAAATGTAATCCTAAATTCATCCCCAATTTGACTTTTGTTAGTTCTGTCTAAAAATAAAATTAGTCAAAAAAAAAATACTAACTTTGCAGCAAATTAGTCTTTAATCAGCACTACAAACAAAAAATTTTAAACTTATTATAGCAAAATATAACTTCGACAGAATCAAAGACATTAATTTTCAAGTCCAAAAAAAGCTCACAAGAACTTATTTAAAGTGGTAAAAAGAAACGCAGACTTAGACATACTTGCCAAGAAAAAAAAATGTATAGATAACTCCTCCGCTAGAACCTCTCCCCACTACTTCCATAGCAACAATTATTTCCTTAGCACAAAAGTGATGTATTCATTTTCACAAAACCTGGATCATCTAAGTTTTCACAATTCCCTGTAATCTAAAAAATACATGAAATTGTTTCATTTAACTTAGAATGTTGTGTTCTATCTATGAAAAAAGTCACCATCAGTGTGAGTAAAGCACATGGCTCCAGCTTTAAGGTCGTGTTCCCCAACCCACTGAAAAGAGTATAATGCTTATAAAATATTTATCGACTTACCAGGTTAAAGACAGTTTCTACAATATCCCTATTGGATACTTCTCCAACTTCAACCAAACCCGTCAACACGGCAAATTTCATTCTGATGCCCCTGATGGGGAGCCCTGGTTTCAGAGACAATGCACCCCCTTCAGTAGGGGTTTCTTCTCTCCCTCCACCTCCCCCGTCATCACCTGTTGGTGACAGGGAAGGGACACGATTGTCTTCGCTAGCCATTGCTAGCTCACGAGAAAGGACAACTCAGAGTCACCCTGGGACAGCAGTCGCTGCACTGGTAATGAGCACAACACACGCAACGCAAAACCAAAGGGTCTCTCTTCCAACTTGTGGAGAAACCCCAAAGCAGTAGATGCGGAAAGTCCTTGGCGTCGCCCTCCTCCTCTTGGAGAATATTTGTCCAATCTCTCTCCCCGAGGCTGACAACAACGCCAAACCCTATTGGAAGATTAAATATATGTTAAATAGGCTAGGTTTTGTTTTAGGGTTTGGGGGGGCAAGAGGGAAATAGTTATTGTCGGTCAAATAAGTTACTAAAGGCACCCCAGTACTAGCCACCCACTTCTCCCGGGCTCAAAGAGCTGGGTCCTGGGTGAAGGCGGGTCCAAGAGGCCCCCGAACAGGCTCACTCCTCCCCCACAATCGTGCAGGTTCTAGGCGCAGGGTAACCTCTCCTCACAGGTGCACCACAAAGAGAAACTGTCGCGGGGAAAGGAGGGGTCGGAGGAAAGAAGGGGGCACCTAAGCTACCAGAGGGGTAGAAAGTTCCTCCTCACCCAGATACTCCGGACTCGTCCTCACCCCCGGCCCGGGAGCAGCGAGACCGAGGTGGCGGCGGAGATCCGGGGCAGGAAAAGGCGGGGGAAGGGGGCGGTGATTATTCTAAACGCTCGGCCCAGGGGGAGGAGTGGAGCACCTCTCTCAGGCACCTGAGATTCGACGGAAAGAGGAGGGGAGGTGTGTGTGGTGGCAGGAAGGGAGGGGGCAGGCCCGAGAAGACGAGCGGCGACCGCAAGGAGAGAAGGGAGGACAGAGAGGTCAGTGCACCTGGTCGCAGCCTCCAAGTTTCCCTAGTCCGCTCCCCGGGAGTCCGCGGCTGCACTGAACTCCATGGCTTCCTGGCCCGCCCCGCCCCTGCGCTCAGCCTTTGCAAAAGCAGCCGCTGCCGGCGCTGCGGACGCCACGGCTGAGGCTGCTGCGAGTGGTGAGGATGCTACTGCCACAGCTCGCCCCGCCACGTCTCGCGCGGCAGTCTCTGTGCCCACTGAAGCTGCTCCCGGCCGCCATGACAGCGCCGAGGGCTGTCGGGCGCGGCGTGCGCGTGCGCGAGCGCGAGGGGCGGGAGGGCGCGAAGGCGGAGGCAACCGCGCGGACGGCGGAGGAGGTCCGGAGCCGACTGCAGCGCTGGGCTCGGGCTTCCGGCTGCACCGGGCGTGAGGGCGCGCACCCAGCGGGCGCGCCGCTCTGGTAGCACCAGGTGTGTCCCGGATCAGGCGAGGAGAGACCCGTCCGGGGGCCTACACTTCCCCCCTTTCACTCTCGGACCTGAAAGGTGCTTCTGCAAGTGCTGAGGCGGGGATTCTGGCGCTCCTGCTGTTAAGTTACCGTAGGGTCTCTTGGCGCGGAGAGAACCCGCCCCGCGCTGCCAAGGTATCTCATTGGACTTCGAGAAGAACACCTGAGGGACCTCTCCGAGCCAGAGAGCTGGCGGCGCTGGAGCCAGTGAGGCGGCTGTCCCTGCCCAAGGGGAGCGAGGAGTCCCCACCCCTGGCTGCTTTCAGCTGCTGCCCGCCCGCCCGCCGCGTTCGGCGGAGACTTGGAGGTTTCCACTGGGATGCCTCGGCAGCTGCCACCATTCGGGAGGGGGAGAGGAGGGGAGGAGACCGAGTCGACGAGGAAAGGGAAAGATTCCTTGCTTTGCAGCTGCCGCCCCACCAAACCTCTCCCACATTTATTCTAGGGAGAGGATTCCTGAGACAGCTGCTACAAACAGCGTGGAAACAGGGTTCATTTGTGCCTGTAGATCTCCGAAGGTTTTTTTCCTCTCGTGATTTTCCAGTGTGAAGACTAGGCTCGCGTCATTCTCAGAGGAGATCAAAAGATAAATTATATTCGGCAGTACAGATAGGTCATCATACTCAGTGTCCCTTCCTTCCACCCGCTATTAACAGTAAAACATTCTTCCTAGTGTGTGAGTAAAAAATAAATTTAGAGGAAGGTGGTTTTTCACCCACGTGTATCCTTTAAGGTCAAAAGGCCTTATTTAAAACGTTTAAAATACTCCTAGCTCCTAAAATGAAAGTGAAGCAAAAAGTGGGGTTAAAAGTCAGTAAGAGGCCGGGCGTGATGGCCCACGCCTGTAATCCAAGCACTTTGGAGGCCAAGGCAGGCGTATCACCTGAGGTTGGGAGTTCAAGACCAGCCTGACCAACATGGTGAAACCCTGTCTTATTAAAAAAAAAAAAAAAAGTCAGTAAGAATTCTGGAGGAGTCAGGAAAAATTATAGTGGTTTGAGGAACAAAATAGTTTCCTGGAGAAAAAGTTACTTGAGTTAACCTTGAAAAATGAACAGAGGCCAGGTGCGGTGGCTCACGCCTGTAATCCCAGCACTTTGAGAGGCCGAGGCAGGTGGATCACCTGAGGTCAGGAGTTCAAGAACAGCCTGGCCAACATGGCAAAACTCCATTTCTACTAAAAATACAAAAATTAGCCGGGCATGGAAGTGGGCGCCTGTAATCCCAGCTTCTCAAGAGGCTGAGGCAGGAGAATTGCCACTGCACTCCAGCCGGGATGACAGAGCAAAAGGGAGACTCTCAAAAAAACACAAAAAAGTAGCCGGGTGAGGTGGCTCATGCCTGTAATCCCAGCACTTTGGGAGGCTAAGGCGGGCGGATCACCTGTCAGAAGTTCCAGACCAGCCTGACCAATATGGTGAAACCCCGTCTTAAAAAAGAAAAAAAAAAAAGTAGACAATTTTAACTAACTCTCACATGGAAATTTGGGAAGAAAGAGGTAACATAACAGACTCAAGAAGCAAGGAAGGGCTGGGTGCCCTGGCTCATACTAGTCATCCCAACACTAGGAGGCCAGTGCAGGAGGATCACTTGAGACTAGCCTGTGCAACATAGCAAGACCTGGTCTCTAAAAAAAAAAAAAAAAAAAAGAACAAGAAGCAAGGGTATATTTTCTTTAGAAAAGAAGTGTTACACCTTTTAAAAATACCAAAATGGCTCAGGCACAGTGACTCACGCCTGTAATCCCAGCACTTTGGGAGGCCGAGGCAGGCGGATCACCTGAGGTCAGGAGTTCGAGACCAGCCTGACCAACATGGTGAAACCCCATCTCTACTAAAAATACAAAAATTAGCCGGGCATGGAAGTGGGCACCTGTAATCCCAGCTTCTAGAGAGACTGAGGCAGAAGAATCGCTTGAACCTGGGAGACAGAGGGTACAGTGAACCGAGACCATGCCTTTTGCACTCCAGCCTAGGCAATATGAGCAAGCTCCATCAAAAAAAAAAAAAATTCTAAACAAATTGTCAATTTTAAAAAGTTTTCTTTTTTTTTTTGAGATGGAGTTTCACTCTTGTGAAAAGGCTGGAATGCAATGGCTCCATCTCAATCTTGACTCACCACAGCATCCGCCTCCTGGGTTCAAGCAATTCTCCTGCCTCAGCCTCCCCAGTAGCTGAGATTACAGGCATGTGCCACCACACCCAGCTAATTTTGTATTTTTAGTAGAGACAGAGTTTCTCCATATTGGTCAGGCTGGTCGCAAACTCCCGACCTCAGGTGATTCGGCCTCCCAAAGTGCTGGGATTCCAGTTGTGAGCCACCGCATCTAGCCCTATTTGTAAAAATTTTCAACCTCTTTGCCCATGGTTAAAATAGTTGGCAAAAATTGGAGGTTGACTGCAGAAAGAAGCATAGTTCCCTGTATGCTTAGTAGTAGGGGAAACTTCACTTCTAGGCAAGCCAGTTAAAATGCAATCACTGTGGATTATTATTTAGGTGTACAATACAAAATCTTAGAATGCTTCAGGATGACTATCTGCCTATCAAATCTTAAGCTCCTTTATAGCACAATACTTTACATATTATAGGTATTCATATTATTTGGATTGAGTCAAAACTCTAAAGTTACTTGCTTTAATTTTTCTCACCTGAAAGCCCTTGTCTGAGTCTACACAGCTGTTAGCAGCGAGAGGGAGGAAAATCCTGGTATAAATGGGTGTCTTGGCCAGGCACAGTGGCTCATGCCTGTAATCCAAGCACTTTGGGAGGCCAAGAAGGGAAGATTGCTTGAGACCAGCCTGGGCATCATAGCAAGACCTCGTCTCTACAAAAAGTTAAAAATTAGCCAGGTGTGGTAGAAAATACCCATAGTCCCAGTTACTGGGGAGGCCAATGTGGGAGGGTCACTTGAGCTGAGGAGCTCCAGGCTGCAGTGAGCTATCATGGTGCCACTGCACTGCAGTCTGGGTGACTGAGCAAGATCCCATATCAAAAAAAAAAGTGGGGGGAGGCCAGGCATGGTGGTGGTTCATACCTATAATCCCAGTACTCTGGGAGGCCAAGGTAGGCAGATTGTTTGAGCTCAGGAATACAAGACCAGCTTGGGCAACATGGTGACAACCCGTCTCTACAAAAAAAAATGCAAAAATTAGCCAGGTGTGGTGGTGTGTGCCTGTGGTCCCAGCTATTTGAGGGTCTGAGGCGGGAGGATCGCTTGAGCCCAAGAGGTCGAGGCTGTGGTGCCTCGAGGCTGTGGTGCACTCCAGCCTGGGCTACACAGCAAGACCCTGTCTCAAAGAAAAAGGGTGGTGGGGGGAGGTATGTTAAAATAAATGGAGAGCAGTTTTACCATTTGTTTGTATCTTCAGCACTGTTATGGAAGTTTTCTAGTCAAAAACCTTCATATGAACTATCAGCAGATGAATTTATAGAACTGCCTATATCCCTATATCATAACTCCCCCCCAAGAAAAGGAAGAAAAAAAAATTACCTCCTATAAAATCAGGCTGAAGTTTTCCATCACCGTCTAATTTGTGTATCACTCTGACATCAGTATCTTGACACAATTAAGGACTAAAAGTTTTCATAATTTTCCTTGTCTTCAACATACATTGAAATCTTGTCAGAAAAAAATACATAGTGGATTCAGAACAGGAAGTCTTCTGCATAACTCAGAGTAACTCAAGCAAAGAGAAGTTAATTTCATGCTGCAATCAAGAAGATTATTGATCTATAAACCCTTACCTATATGCAAAATAAAAAATATTTTGAGAACAAAGATGGGATGGAATTTTCTTTCTATTGGAAAATCACCCAATCCACCCAGTTGTAACTTTTGGGCATTTTCTCAGGGTATACATTAAATGATAACTCGGGGAAAGCACCACCTACGTGATTCGCTGTACATGCTGACTTGGAGTTTCTTCAAATTATTAAGCATAGCTTATGATATCTTAGGCTGGAAGTGCATGGCAATGGTTTTCTAGTCCTTCCTATGAGAAAGTCAAACATTGCTTTTACTACTTATTAAATCTTACTAACGTTAAGTAAAACTTCAAATGTTAGTAGCCCTTATTAATGACATTTTCACTGGGAATTTGACACTGGGAGCAATTAAAATTTAAAGGCAAAAAATGTTACCTATTTATAGTTAGAAACTCCAAAGTTTAACATTAAAAGTTTATGTAGCTGGGCACAGTGGCTCACTCCTGAAATCTCGGCAGCACTTTGGGAGGCCAAGGCAGGCAGATCACTTGAGGTCAGAAGTTCGAGACCAGCCTGGCCAACATGGTGAAACCCTGTCTCTTCTAAAAATATTAAAAAAAATTAGCTGGGTATGGTGGTGCATGCCTGTAGTCCAAGCTACTCAGGAGGCTGAGGTGGAAGGATAATTTGAACCTGGGAGGCAGAGATTGCAGTAAGCAATGATGGTGCCACTGCATTCCATCCTGGGTGACAGAGTGAGACTCCATCTCAAAAAAAAAAAAAAAAGCTTATGTGATTATTTAAGTTCAAAATGATCCACATCAACTTACTATATCTTGGACATTTTAAAAAACATTTTTCCCTTGTGTATGTCACACAAAGTGTAGAGACTTTGAAAAGGGCAACTTCACTTTCAGCAGATGTGCTAGCCAAAACATACCTTTTTAGACATAAATTATTAATGCAGTACTTCATGTAGTTGATAAGGTCATAGGTTGGTTGATTTGTCTTTTCTATTTTTTCCTTCTCTGTTTTCTTAAGTAAGATGTAAACAGGTAGCCCACTTGCAGTGTTCTCTTATGATAGTAAGATCGTGCCATTAGACTGCAATGGAATGTTGCACTGCTACACCACCCCACCTTTGCAATCTATATAAGTGCATATCACTAGAATGGCTGTTGGCATTTATCAGCTAAGTTCTGAATGGCTTGTGCAGTTGAGGTCTCTGAGAGGTAGGTGCATCCCCTTAAAGTGGTAGGTTTCTATTTCCATCATCAGGATAGAGGTAGGAGTTCACACAAGAAATGAAACACCAGGAAGCTGACTTCAAGCAGATAGGAAAGGAGATTACTTTTCCTAGCCCTCATTCTCTAGAGTTTGAACACTAAATTGCTTACTAGTGCTCTAAGTAAAGAGAGAAAGATAACTTCTGTCATGTGGTAGCATGCTTGGAACATTCCCTCTTGGAATGCAATCTACTTGGAGAAGCCACATGGAGAACAACTAAGGCTCATCAGTCAACAGCCCCAGCTGAACTCCCAGTCAACAACCAGCACCAACTATGACATGAGTAAGCCATCTTGAATATTCTAGCCTTCAGATAATAACAGCCCTAGCTGTTGGGGGTGCAGAATTGAACATGGATTCAGTTAGAGAGTCTTGAGTTGTTTCTATATAGAACAGATATAAAGCCAAAACATCAGGTGAAAGAAATTAGTTTTATCCCTGACCATATTACCTTTTTTGGGTGGGGTGGGTCCGATAGGGAACCATATTATTTTGTTTGTTCAGAGTAAAAACTTTTAAAATGTTCCAGCCTGTCAAAAACAAATCAGTTAAGAAAAAAAAATTTTTTAATTTAAAAAAATTTTAAAAATAATTTTAAAAAAATAAAAATTTCCAGCCTGGTCACAGCTATGCTGCAATCCAGAGTCCCCATAATTGGACCTGCATGTGTTAAAGAGGGTGAGGTGATAACCCTGTATTTAGCCAGATATTTTAAAGGGAAAGGGGAATTTTGTGGGATCACATTTGGGGTTATAAGGTCCACAAGGAATTTTCCAAGGAGAGTTTTTCCCTTTGTTGCTAACTGAGAAGAACTGGGTTTAATTTTATTAAAGGAAATATCAGTTTCCTTACAGAAACTCCATATGAGTTTCTCTGCTAAGAAATATGTACAAATTCAACTCTACTAATAAAGGAATGTAAATTGAGATAGTTTGAGATAACATCTTTACCTTTTCATTGCAAATATTTATACTATGGCAAAGAGGAAATGTACACTCTTATTTACTGTAAATGTACAACATCACTGAGAGGCATTAATACATTGCACTTCCACTCTTTTTTTTCCCTTTTTTCTTTTTTTGAGGCAGAGTCTCACTCTGTCGCCCAGGCTGGAGTGCAGTGGTGCAATCTTGGCTCACTGCAACCTCTGCCTTCCGGATTCAAGCGATTCTCCTGCCTCAGCCTCCCTAATAGCTGGGACTATAGGTGCATGCCACCACACCTGGCTAATTTTTTGTATTTTTAGTAGAGACGGGGTTTCACCATGTTAGGCGGGATGGTCTCAATCTCCTGACCTTGTGATCCACCAGGCCTAGCCTCCTAAAATGCTGGGATAACAGGCGTGAGCCATGGTGCCCAGCCGCACTTACATTCTTAAGGATGTATCCAAGGTATAACCAGGTACCTCAAAGATACAGTTAGAATCTTTTCATTTTAGAATTATTTATAATTTCAAAAATTTAGGAACAATATGAATGTCTAACACACACAAAGAGAAGTTGTAAATTCTGGTTCTTCCATAGAGTGGGTAGTGGAGATAGTTAATACACATGGAAAAGTTTCATGACATATTAAATCAAGGGACTCAGCCTGGCCAACATAGTGAAACCCATCTCTATTAAAAATACAAAAATTAGCCGTGTGTAGTGTCACATGCCTGTAATCCCAGCTACTGGGGAGGCTGAGGCAGAAGAATCACTTGAACCGGGGAGGCAGATGTTACGGTGAGCCAAGATCATGCCACTGCACTCCAACCTGGGTGACACAGCAAAGACTCTGTCTCTAAATAAAGGGACTCTTCTTCAAGTCATATGTCATTGATAAAGTGGCACCAAATAGGACCAAAAAATGTTTAAAACAAAAAGAAATTCACTCATTAACTTAAGTCATTCCAAAAAATAATTTTTTAGCATTCTAATGTAGCAGCATTGCATTAGACATTTAGGTTAGGAAGTGAAAAATTCAGTCCCTGCCTTGAGGACTCGATGCAGTATGTTAAGCCTATGAAAACCTAAAAGAGAGACTTCCAAGAGAGGTGATACCAGACCTGAATTTTAAAGAATAAGTAGGAATAAGCCAGATGAAAAATTTGGGAAGGTTATTCCAGGATATCAAGTCTCCAGAATGATTGGACATTTTAACCTTAGAAGACAACTGAATTCAACTATGACTCTTAAATAATTAGATTTTTCTTCTGGATAGAGCTATATAGAGCAGTAAAAACATTGCTCTGTATGTGTTGAAAAATGCATGTTATCACCCCCACTTTGATTACACTTTTTATATTTTATTTATTTATTTATTTTTGAGACAGTCTCCCTTAGGTGCCCAGGCTAGAGTGCAGTGGTGCTATCTCAACTCCCTGTAACCTCCACCTCCTAGGTTCAAGCAAATCTCATGCTTTACCCCCCAAGTAGCTGGGGTTACAGGCGGGTGCTTCCATGCCCAGCTAATTTTTTTTTATTTTTAGTAGAGATGGGGTTTCATCATGTAATTCAGGTGGTTCTCAAACTCCTGATCTCAAGTGATCTGCCTGCCTCAGGCTCCCAAAATGCTGGGATTATAGGCATGAGCCACTGAGCCTGACCATACTCTTTATAGATACTCTTCTCCCCCATTCCCCCTAGAGAGTCTTGCTATGCTGCTCTGGCTGGTCTTAAACTCCTAGTTTGAGTAACTCTGATCCCATGACATTAAATGGTATTGTGATTACTTAAAATGTCAGCATAGTGTTTATTACCCTTGCACAAAGGAGAAATGGAACTGACTCTGTGCTCACACAATAGGCTACAGAAAACAGATCATCTTGAATACTTGTTTTTTTTAATGAATGAAAATTATGTGGCTGGGCATGTTGGCTCACACCTGTAATCCCCACACCTTGGGAGGCCGAGGCCGGTGGATCATGAGGTCAGGTGTTCGAGACCAGCCTGGCCAACATGGTGAAACCTTATCTCTACTAAAAATACAAAAATTAGCCAGGCATGATGGCGGGCGCCTGTAATCCCAGCTACTCAGGAGGCTGAGGCAGAAGAATTGCTTGAATCTGGGAGGTGGAGGTTGCAGTGAGCCGAGATCGCACCATTGCACTCCAGCCTGGGCAACAAGAGCAAAACTCTGTCTCAAAAAAAAAAAAGAAAAAAGAAGGCCGGGCGCGGTGGCTCACGCCTGTAATCCTAGCTCTTTGGGAGGCCAAGGTGGGTGGATCACCTGAGGTCAGGAGTTCAAGACCAGCCTGGCTGTCATGATGAAGCCCCATCTTTAAGAAAAAAAAAGAAAGAAAGAAAGAAAAGAAAAAAGAAGAAAAGAAAATGACATCTTGAAGCTGTAATAATTCAGTGAGTCTTGAGTCATTAGATTCACCTGGAACTTTTAGAATCACCTGAAATGGCTTATAAATGCTAATACTTAAGCCAATTACATAAGAATCTCAAGTAGGACCCAGACAGACATCAGTGTTTTTTATAGCTTTCTAGGTAATTGGTTTTTTTTGTTTTTTTTGTTTTTTTGTTTTTTGAGACTTTGTCTCACTCAGCTTCCCAGACTGGGATGTAGTGGCACAATCTCACTGCAACCTTCTCCTCCAGGGTTCAAGCGATTCTCCTGTCTCAGCCTCCCAAGTAGCTGGGATTACAGGCACCTGCCATTATGCCTTGCTAATTTTTGTATTTTAGTAGAGACAGGGTTTCACTATGTTGGCCAGGCTGGTCTTGAACTCCTGACCTCACGTGATCCACTCGCCTCAGCCTCCAAAAGGGCTAAGATTATAGCATGAGCCACCACACCCGACCATAGTTCATTTCTAAATCAAAATGTGGTTAGTAGGCTGGACGAGGTGGCTCACGCTTGTAATTCCAGCATTTTGGGAGGCAAGTGTAGGTGGATCACTTGAAGCCAGGAGTTCAAGACCAGCCCAGCCAACATGGTAAAACCCTGTCTCTACTAAAAATCAAAAAATCAGTGCTCGCTTCAGCAGCACATATACTAAAATTGGAATGATCCAGAGAAGATTAGCATGGCCCCTGCGCAAGGATGACACGCAAATTCGTGAAGTGGTCCATAAATTAAAAAAAAAAAAAATCCAAAAATTAGCTGGGACTGGGTGAGGTGGCTCACGCCTGTAATCCCAGCACTTTGGGAGACCAAGGCGGGCAGATCACTTGAGGTCAGGAGTTCGAGACCAGCCTAGCTAACATGGTGAAACCCCGTGTCTACCTAAATTACACAAAATCAGCTCAGTGTAGTGGTGTGCGCCTGTAATCCCAGCTACTCAGGAGGCTGAGGCGGGAAAATCACTTGAACTAAGGAGGCGAAAGTTGCAGCGAGCCAAGATCATGCCACTGCACTCCAGCTTGGGTGACAGAGCAAGACTCCATCTCAAAAAAAAAATTAGCTGTGCATGGTGGTGCACCCCTGTAATCCCAGCTACTTGGGAGGCTGAAGCAGGAGAATCATTTGAATTTGGGAGGCAGAGGTTGCAGTGAACCAAGATCAAGCCACTGCACTCCAGCCTGAGCAACAGAGTTAGACTCCAGCTCAAAAAAAAATATATATATCCAGGAATGGTGGCACACCCCAGTAATCCCAGCTACTCATGAGGCTGAGACACAAGAATCACTAGAACCCAGGAGGCTGAGGCCACAGTAAGCTGAGATCTCACCACTGCACTACAGCTTGGGCGACATACCAAGACTCTGCTGCAAAAGCATAAAGAAAAAGGATGTGGTTAGTAAACAAGAAATGATCATTTAGTAAAATGAACTCTAATTTCAAGAATCTAAATGAGATTAATGGAAGTTCCATGATTGGCAACTACAGAAAAAATTATATCATGTTGTACAGTAAAATTAGAAGGTCTTTAGTCCTCTGCTAAATTAAACCTTTTAAAATAGGAGGTTGTTACATTGTTTTACTTCACGTTTAAGCTTTAAAAAAATGTATTTCGCTTATGTCATTTTAACTAGTTGAGAAAAATCTAATACAGAAAGTAACACATAGCAGCACTGATCTAGTTTTAGTTCCATGAGTCATAATCATAGAAGCTTGGAAGATGAAAAAAAGAGAGGGAGAAAAAAAAAATTATTGAATTGAGGCCCTGGAAAAATGAGGTAAGACTAACTTAAATGGAAATAAGTTTGGCAAGCCACCTCCAGACTATAGTACACATTTATTACATTCAGCCTTTCTGTTGTGTTCTTTACAGAAGGATGAGATTTTAGTGTTTTCTTTGTTGTTGTTGTTTTGTTTTTAAAAATAATGGTGAGGTTTCACCATGATAGCCAGGCTGGTCTTGAACTCCTGACTTCAGGTGATCCACCTACCTCTGCCTCCCAAACTGCTCGGACTACAGGTGTGAGCCATGACACCCGGCCAAGACTTTTGTTTTTTTGAAATGGAGTCTTGCTCTACCTCTAGTCTGGAGTGCAGTGGCACGATCTCGGCTCACTGCAACCTTCGCGTCCCAAGTTCAAGCAATTTTCCTGTCTCAGCCTCCCCAGTAGCTGTGATTACAGGGGTGCACCACCATGCCCGGCTAATTTTTTTTTTTTTTGTACTTTTAGTAGAGACGGGGTTTCACCATATTGGCCAAGCTGGTCTAGAACCCCTGATCTTGTGATCTGCCTGCCTCAGCCTCCCAAAGTGCTGGGATTACAGGCGTGAGCCACAGATGGATGAGAATTAAGAATACAATTTTCCTCTGTTTCTAATTCTCCCTCAGCCATTATTAACCAATTAACCAAGGTAGTAGCATACAAGGTGAACAGAACAATGAAGCCAATAAATTTTACTGTTCTTTTCCTTTTTTTTTTTTTAAGTTCCCAAATATTTTATTGTTAAATATTTGGAAACCAAAGTGAATTCACTGTTTGTATTTTTTTGGTACTACTAATTTATTTTTTATTTTTATGTTTATTTGTTTGTTTTGAGAGAGTTTCACTTCAGGTTAGAGTGCAGTGGTGCAATCTTGGCTCACTGTAACCTCTGCCTTTTGGGTTCAAGTGATTCTCGTGCCTCAGCCTCCCGAGTAGCTGGGATTACAGACATGTGCCACCATGCCCAGCTAATTCTGTATTTTTAGTAGAGATGGGGTTTTGTCATGTTGGTCAGGCTGGTCTCGAACTACCGACCTCAGGTGATTAGCCCACCTTGGCCTCCCAAAGTGCTGGGATTACAGGCGTGAGCCACCATGCCCGACCTGGCACTACTAATTTAAAATTGTGATAATTCAGCAAGCTAGGTAAATATTAATCTTGTGATGGGAAGAATGAAAGAAGACCCCAGCCATATCTTCTAAGGTTTCAATTCCAAATGCAGAGATGAGTGCAACTGGATGGCTGTGTGTGAAGAACAGATGGTGAATAAAAGCAGAGACCATTTAGGACAACACTTAAGTAGTCTAAGCAAGGTGGAGGCTGAAAAGAAAAAGAAAGGGATTCAAGATATATTTCGCTTGGCATTATGGCTCACACCTGTAATCCCAGGACTTTGGGAGACAGAGACAGGCAGATCGCTTGAACTCAAGAGTTCAAGACCAGCCTGAGCAACATGGTTAAAACCCCACCTCTACAAAAAATACAAAAATTAGCCAGGTATGATGGCACAAGCCAGTAATCCCAGCTACTCAGGAGGCTGAGATGGGAGGATCACCTGAGCCCAGGAGGTTGAGGCTGCAGTGAGCCAAGATCGTGCCACTGCACTGAAGCCTGGGCAAAGAGTGAGACCCTGTCTCAAAAAAAAAAAAAAACAAGGCCAGGCACAGTGACTCACACCTGTAATCCCAGTACTTTGGGAGGCCAAGGAAGGTGGATCACTTGAGGTCAAGAGTTCAAGACCAACCTGGCCAATATAGTGAAACCCCATCTCTACTAAAAAACACAAAAATTAGTTGGGTGTGGTGGTGCATGCCTAGAGTCCTAGCTTGGAGAATTGCTTGAACTCAGGAGGCAGAGGTTGCAGTGAGCTGAGATCACACCACTGCACTACAGCCTGGGTGCCAGGGCAAGACTCCAAAAAAAAAAAGAAAAAAAAGCTACATTTTGAAAACCCCATCTCTAAAAAAAAAAAAGAAGAAGAAGAAGAAAGAAAGAAAAGAGCACCAACAGGATTTGTTACTGTATTGGACATGAGGGAGTGAGGAAGAGGAGAAACAAGGGGGAAAAGAAAAAAGGGAGAAACAAAAGATGGCTTCTTGTTTTTGACTTGAGCAAGTGGGGAGATTACACCAGTGACAGGTGCTGCTGATGGGGGCTGAGCTAGAAGAGGACTAGCAGTGAAATCAAGAACTAGCTTCACTTGCTTGCCACTGGCCAGGCTCTGTAAGGCATTTTAATTTTCTTTTTCTCTGAGTTAAATGATAAAGAGGAGACTCAAGGCCAAGCCTGGAGCTCTTTGAAAGGTAAATAGGGGTGCTGAGAAGAGAAGGAACTAGGAGCTTGAGAAAGGAGAGAGAGACCAATGTGGTAGATAAAAAATAGGAATGTGGAGTTAGGGAAGCCAAGGGAGGAAAGTGACCCAAGAAGGAAGAAAACGATCAGGATGTTACTGTGCTTACTCATACCCCTGGTTAGTATGATAATAGCTAATGGAAAGTTATGAGACATATCTGTACTGATGATTGCACCTGGGAAAGAGCATGTATTTGTGCTACATCGACATTCACATGCTCGGTTTTCCCCTCCACCTTTCCCCACAAAATATTCGTTATATGTCAGGAAATTGATGATGGTAGATTTGTTATTCCCCTAAACTATATTTCTTACCTCTGCTTTAAATAACATTGAGAGATCTTACTTAATTGCAAAAGTAATGCATGTTGGCCAGGCGCAGTGGGCTCATGCCTGTAATCCCAACACTTTGGGAGGCTGAGGTGGGCAGATCACCTGAGGTCGGTAGTTCTAGACCAGCCTGGCCAACATGGTGAAACCTCATTTCTACTAAAAATACAAAAACAGCCAGAAATGGTGGTGCGCATGTAGCCCCAGCTACTCAGGAGGCTGAGACAAGAGAATTACTTGAACCCGGGAAGTGGAGGATGCAGTGAGCTGAGATTGTGCCACCGTACTGCACTCCAGCCTGGGCAAGAGACGCCACTTAAAAAAAAAAACCCATAATTGCAATACTCATTTGCTGTATGTCTTCCCACTAAATGGATGTGCCTTACAGAATTGAGATTATGCCAAACATACTGTACCTTGCTTTTTTTTCCACGTAAAAATATAACATTAACATTTTCCATGTCATTTGTAGGGATTTGGGTGGAGTTTTGTTTGTTTGTTTGTTTGTTTTGAGATGGAGTTTTGCTCTTGTTGCCCAGGCTGGAGTACAATGGCGCAATCTCGGCTCACAGCAACCTCCGCCTCCCAGGTTCAAGTGATTCTCCTGCCTCAGCCTCCCGAGTAGCTGGGATTACAGGCATGAGCCACTACGCCCGGCTAATTTTGTATTTTTAGTAGAGACAGGGTTTCTCCATGTTGATCAGGCTGGTCTCAAGCTCCCAACCTTAGGTGATCCTTCTGCCTCAGCCTCCCAACATGCTGGGATTACAGGCGTGAGTCACTGCGCCGGGCCAGGATTTTGGTTTTTGTTTGTTTGTTTGTTTCGTTTTGTTTTATCTGAGATGGAGTCTTGCTCTGTCACTCAGGCTGGAGTGCAGTGGTGTGATCTCGTTTCACTGCAACCTCCACCTCCCAGGTTCAAGTGATTCTCCTGCCTCAGCCTTTGGAGTAGTAAAATTTAAAAATTAGCCTCACAGGCTAATTTTTTAATTTTTAGTAGATAGGGTTTTGCCATGTTGGCCAGGCTGGTCTCAAACTCCTGACCTCAGGTGATCTACTTGCCTTGACCTCCCAAAGTGCTAATATAGGTGTGAGCCATTGCACCCAGCCACTTATGTTTAAATATTAATTGTATATAATATAATATTAACTGTAAATAACTTTATATTAATATATGACTAAACCATAGTAAATCAATTTAAGCACTCTTCTATTATTTAAAT
Organism: Cacajao melanocephalus; assembly: GCA_963573385.1. Taxonomy (NCBI): domain Eukaryota; kingdom Metazoa; phylum Chordata; class Mammalia; order Primates; family Pitheciidae; genus Cacajao; species Cacajao melanocephalus. The sequence goes on from CAUYLG010057358.1 coordinate 51,552, forward strand.
TCAAGCTTTTTCTGGTGTTTTGCTATTATAAATATCATAAAATTGTGTACTAGTTACCAGCATAGACTTTGGCACCTAACACATTTGTTGCTACTTCCATGACTTATTGGCTGTCTATTTATGAGAAATTATTGAACAAATTATTAAAGTTTCATTTTCCTCACGTATAAAACAACTATACTAAGAGGGCCAGGCACAGTGGCTCATGCTTATAATCCCAGCACTTTGGGAGGCTAAGGTAGGCAGATCACTTGAGCTCAAGATTTCAAGACCAATTGGGTCAACATAGGGAGATTTAGTTTTAGAGTCTCTACAAAAAAAATACAAAAATTAGCCAGTCATGGTGATGCACGCCTATAGTCCCAGCTGCTTGAGAGGCAGAGGTAGGAAGATCACTTGAGGCCAAGAGGTTGAGCCTGCAGTGAGTCGAGATGGCACCCCAGCCTGGATGACAGAGTAAGACCCTATCCCCCCATATTTTACATTTTTCGAAAAAAAATTATTAAAGTTTTTCCAGGCAAGGTGTGGTGGCTCATGCCTGTAATACCAGCACTTTGGGAGTCCGAGGCAGGTGGATCACAGTCAGGAGTTCAAGATCAGCCTGGCCAACATGGTGAAACACTGTCTCTACTAAAAATACAAAACTTAGCTAGGTATGGTGGCATGCGCCTGTAATTCCAGCTACTCAGCAGGCTGAGGCAGGAGAATTGCTTGAACCCAGGAGGTGGAGGTTGCAATGAGCTGAGATCCTGCCACTGCACTCCAGCCTGGGCAACAGAGCAAGACTCCATCTCAGAAAAAAGAAAAGGCTGGGCATGGTGGCTCACGCCTGTAATACCAGCACTTTGGGAGGCCAAGTCGGGTGGATCACGAGGTCAGGAGTTCGAGACCACCCTGACCAACATGGAGAAACTCTGTCTCTACTAAAAATACAAAAAATTAGCTGGGCCTGGTGGTGCATGCCTGTAATCCCTGCTACTCGGGAGGCTGAGGCAGGAGAATCACTTGAACCCGGGAGGCAGAGGTTGTAGTGAGCCGAGGTCATGCCATTGCACTCCAACCTGGTCAACAAGAGCAAAACTCTGTCTCAAAAAAAGAAAAAAAGAAAGAAAAAGAAAAGTTTTTCCAATCAATTTATCTGTTTAGTATTCTATTTGCCAGCTAATCTGGTTAGCCTTGGGAACATCCATATAATCTCTGATTCAGTCGCAAATTCCATTAATTTCTTGACTCAAAAGAGGGAACTCTTGACCACGGACGGTTTCTTCTCTGCTCACTCAGACCATTAGTTTCTATGAATTAAAAAGATTCTTTTTTTCCCAGAATCAGATCTCTGATGCAATTCTTTCAAATTATATAAGTACTAATCTTTCAAAATACATCAAAAAAGAATACAGAACTAAACATAACAAACTGGTACAAACTCCTGCTCTGCCTGCTCAGTTCCCACTGTTGCCTACTTCCTCTCTGCCGCTTTTTTTGTAGGTAATGAAAGAAGTGAAGGCTAAGCAAAGTTCATACCACATCTAGTGAGAAGAATAAAGTTACCAAATTCCATTCTGTAGAATGCACCACCCACAACACACTAGACCCTCTTCTAGCACTCCCACAACTGCTCATAGACTACAAAGTGTACTCCATTTCCAATCTTATAAAATCCTTTTGCTCCAGGATCAACAAATAATTATTCTGACTTCCTTTGTAGAGAACTGAGTTCTCATGTCTTGGACCCTTTTTCTTAATCACTGAAAATTCTTCAGGGTTCTTACATGTGAGCTATTGGAATCAGAAGTATCGGTCAGCAGAGTTTTTAGACAAAAACAGGAGAAGCCAGAAATCTTTCCCACCCCACTCCACCCCACAAAAAGACTGTTTTGTGGATTGTAGGCTGTCTACTGTGGTCCCTTTGTGCTGAGTTCAGTGTGCCATGGAAACTAGAGACAGTACAGGTACTTTGTTTACACAGCCTTCATTTCTATTTACAAAATGTCTTTGTGGAGTTTGCAAAGCTTTCTTTTTTTCTTTTGTTCATCAGCCAGTAAACAGTAAGTTCTCAAGCCAGTTTCTGATGGGGGAAGTGGGAGGCATACCCATCAGACTGGTTCAACTGCCTGAAGATGACTGATTACCCCAGTTTAAATTTAAAAAAGAAAAAAGAAGAGGAGGAGGAGGAGAGGGAAGGAAGGGAGGCAGGAAGGCAGGAAAGAAGGAAGGAAGGAAGGGAAAGAAAAGAAAAACAAAATAATGTCAGTCTGGATATCCCAAGGCAGAAACTGAATTTGGGGACTTCAAACAACTACTATATGCTTCTCACTTTTTAACCGTTTTAGGACTGCCATGTAGACACAGCTTTAGACGGCTATGTTGTTCTTACCAACACTACAAACTCTACTGTACCCTCTTGGATTAAAAAAGTTATGTCCAGCTGGGCGGGGTGGCTCATGCCTTTAATCCCAGCACTTTGGGAGGTGGAGGCAGGCGGATCACTTGAGGTCAAGAGTTCGAGACCAGCCTGGCCAAAGTGGTGAAACTCTATCTCTACTAAAAAACAAAAATTAGCTGGGGTGGGGGGGTTGGGGGCGGGTGGGGGTTGGCACATGCCAAGATCACACCACTGCACTCCAGCCTGGGCAACAGAGCGAAACTCTGTCTCAAAATAAATAAATAAATAAAAGTTATGCTCTTAAGCACCTAACCAATTGCTGGGTCACTTTGACAATGAAGAGAATAAGAGTCTGCTTGGTTAAATAAAAGGTACCAGCTGGGCGCATTGGCTCATGCATATAATCCTAGCACTTTGGGAGGCCGAGAAGGACGGATCACCTGAGGTCAGGGGTTCAAGACAGCCTGGCCAACATGGTGAAACCCCATCTCTACTAAAAATACAAAAAAAGTTAGCTGGTCGTGGTCGCAGGCACCTGTAATCTCAGCTACTTGGGAGGCAGAGGCAGAAGAATCACTTGAACCTGGGAGGCAGAAGATGCAGTGAGCTGAAGAGCATGCCACTGTACTCCAGCCTGGGTGACAGATCGAGACTCCATCTCAAAAAAAAAAAGGTACGGCATCCAGGGGCCTGTGAGTCTTTTCAGTTTAGTGCTATAATATAGGTCCCTTATTTAGTAGAAACCAAATGGAATATACTTAAATAAACCTTCACTGCTAGTTTCCTAAAGAATTCATTTCAGGCTAGTACAGTAGCTAACACCTGTAATCCCAGCACTTTGGGAGGCCGAGGTGGGGGTGGATCACCTGAGGTCAGGACTTCAAGACCAGCCTAGCCAACGTGATAAAACCCAATCTCTACTTAAAATACAAAAATTAGCCAAGTGTAGCGGCATGCACCTGTAGTCTCAGCTATGCGGGAGGCTGAGGCAGGAAAATCACTTGAACCCATGACGCAGAGGTGGCAGCGAGCCAAGATAGTGCCACTGCACTCCACCCTGGGCAACAGATTGAGACTCTGACTCAAGAAAAAAAATTCATTTCAAATAATGAGGAAAGGAAAGTTTAATTCTGTGTACAGCCATTTCCTATATTCTTACTTAATTCCTCTGAGTCTCACTGTTTTCACCTATGAAACATGGCTAATAATACCTACCAAAGAGGATTGTTCTGAGGATCAATTAACGATGTACCACTACATGTATCAATTCTTTTTTTATTTTTTATTTTTTGAGACAGAGTTTTGCTCTTGTTGTCAAGGCTGGATTGCAGTGTCACAATCTTGGCTCACTGCAACCTCCACTTCTTGGGTTCAAGCAATTCTCCTGCCTCAGCCTCCTGAATAGCTAGGATTACAGGCCCCTGCCAGAAATCACACCCAGCTAATTTTTGTATTTTTAATAGAGATGTGGTTTTACCATGTTGTTGAAGCTGGTCTCGAACTCCTGACCTCAGGTGACCCACCCTCCTTGGCCTCCTTTCAAAGTGCTGGGATTACAGGCATGAGCCACTGCACCCAGCCTAGAATTAACAATCCTTTAAAAAGGCACTTTTAATGTTCCTAATATAATTAACAAATAATGCAGGAAGAAAGAGAATTTTTCGCTGGGCGCGGTGGCTCACACCTGTAATCCCAGCACTTTGGGAGGCTGAGGCGGGCGGATCACCTGAGGTCAGGAGTTCGAGACCAGCCTGACCAATATGGTGAAACCCTATCTTAAAAATAAAAAAATTAAAAAAAAAAGAAAGACAATTTTTCTTTAAGAATCACACAAAGTTTATAACTTAGTTTTTTCTTAACCAATGGGGCATTGGCAATACATACCTTATGCTTAGAAAGACATGAACAATTTGGCCGGGCATGGTGGCTCACGCCTGTAATCCCAGCACTTCGGGAGGCCGAGGCGGGTGGATCACTTGAGGTCAGGAGTTCAACACCAGCCTGGCCAACATAATGAAACCCCATCTCTACTAAAAATACAAAAAATCGCTGGGCATGGTGGCAGGCACCTGTAATCCCAGCTACTCTGGGGGCTGATGCAGGAGAATCGCTTGAACTTAGGAGGTGGAGGTTGCAGTGAGCCAAGATCACACCATTGCATTCCAACCTGGGAGACAAGAGTGAAACAACATCTAAAAAAAAAAAAAAAAAAAAATGGAAAGACATGAACAATTCTTATCATCAAGGTCACTTTTAATTGCCCCTTCCTCTTCACATCCACAGAATGCTACTTATGCTTCTTATCAACACTCATTTTATTCTTCTCTGAGTTTTAATTGCTTATTTACCAATCTCTTGCCTCCACAAGACTGAACATTCCAAGAGTTTTTTTCCCTTTACAACATCACATCTGGATGTTGTGTACTTTGCAGAAACATCCAGTGTTTCCATAAAAGTTTGTGTCGAAAGAAGATAAATCCAAATATAAGAACTATTTTGACCTCACTGTTTCCAACTGACATCCATATCCTGATTGTAACCCCTTTTTGTTATCTGCCAATGAAAAGGAACCAGAGGAGGGAATATAGGTGCCATCAGAAAGGGGTTTTAAAAAACAAAAACAAAAACAAAAAAAAACAGAATCTGGCTCTGGAGTGCAGTGGCGTGATCTCAGTTCCCTGCAGCCTCTGCTTCCCAGGTGCAAACGATTCTCCTGTCTCAGTCCCCCGAGTAGCTGGGATTATACGCACATACCACCACACCTGGTTAATTTTTGTATTTTTAGTAGAGATGGGGTTTCACCATTTTGGTCAGGCTGGCCTCAAACTCCAGACTTCAAGTGATCTACCCACCTCAGCCTCCCAAAGTCTTGGGATTACAGGCGTGAGCCACTGCACCCAGCCAGTTTTTTTTTTTTTTTTTTTTTTTTTTAAGACGGGGTTTCACCATGTTGGTCAGGCTGGTCTTGAACTCCTGACCTCAGGTGATCCACCCGCCTTGGCCTCCAAAGTGCTTGGATTACAGGCGTGAGCCACCATGCCCGGCCTTTTTTTTTTTTTTTTTTTTAAGACAAAGTATTGCTCTGTTGCCCAGATTGGGATTGCAGTGGCTAAATATCAGCTCACTACAACCTTGGCCTCCTGCGCTCGGGTGATTCTCTCACCTCAGCTTCCCAAGAAGCTGGGATTACCGGTGCATGCCCAAGTCCAGGCAATTTTTATTCTTTATTTTTTGCAGAAATGGGATTTTTGCCATGTTGCCCAGGCTGGTCTCTAACTCCTGGATTCAAGCAGTCCACCCACCCTGGCTTCCCAAAGTGTTGGGATTACAGGCATGAGCCACCATGCCCAGCCTGAAAGGGTTTAAGAAAGAAGAAAAATTAATGTGTTGAATGCCGCAGATAGACAAGGATGGAAGAGGTCTAATCAAAGTCCACTGGTTGTTCTGGTGACTACAGGTAACCTTGAAGAGAACTGTCCCAGTGAAGTGATAAAAGAAAAGCCAGGTTACCGAAGGCTTGAAAATGAGTAGTGTTATCAGGTTCAAGAGGCCAAAGGAAAAAAAAAAAGAAAGAAAGTGAGAAAGTGTTTACAAATGCCTGGAATATAGTGCGGTTCTTAATTCTGGGATATGCAGTTTCTTCAGGGTTGAGCATGACACATCAGCGCCCTTCACAGAGTTCTATGCCCCAGCCAAGCCAGCCATATTGTTAGAGGCGTTTGAACCAGAGCAACTCCATCTTGACTAGGGACTCAGTAAATGAGGCTGAGACCTACTCAGCTGCATTTCCAGGAGGTTAAGGCATTCTAAGTCACAAGTGATAGGAGGTTGCATAAGATGCATGTCACATAGACCTTGCTGATAAAATAGGAAACTGGCCAAAACCCACCAAAATCAAGATGGTGACAAAAGTGACCTCTGGTTATCCTTGCTGCTCATTACATGCTAATTATAATGTATCGGCATGCTAAAAGACACTCCCACCAGTACCACGACAGTTTAAAAATTCTATGGCAATGTCAGGAAGTTACCCTATATGGTCTAAAAATGGGAGGAACCCTCAGTTCCTGGAATTGCCCATCCCTTTCCTGGAAAACTCATGAATAACCCACCCCTTGTTTAGCATATAATCAAGAAATAACTATAAGTATAATCAGTTGAGCAGCCCAAACTGCTGCTCTGCCTATGGAGTAGCCATTCTCTTGTTTCTTCACTTTCTCAAACTTGCTTTCACTTTATTTACACTGTGGACTCATCCTGAATTCTTTCTTGCACAAGATCCAAGAGTGCTGTCTTGAGGTCTGGATAGGGACCCCTTTCTGGTAACAATATCATAGCTTCCTCCTTATGATATCTCATCTCCAGTTTTGTTCTCGGTCTTCCCACATGATCTGAAAATCCAGTGTCACCTACTCTGAAACCGAAGTCTTTTCCAAATTGCTCCAGTTTAATGAATTCTGTTTCACCCTGAAGCCAGGAATGTATAAACTGTAACTTTCTTGTGGCTCTTAACACATTCAGCCTGGTAGTAGAGGTAGGTAAATGTATGACTTCCCTTTCTATTCTATAAGCGACAAACAAACTTGGACAAATATTAAAACTACTTTTCAAGGTAAGATACTACCCATTCAAACAGGTAGTAGTTGTGTAGATCTAGGCAAGGAATTCAAATCAGAAAAATTAGAAGACTTTAGAGTTTCAATTTAATCCAACAAACATGTATTGTATGCTTTTTATGTGCAAAACATTGTGCCATCAAGGAGTTTAAGATCTAATGCAAGAGTCAGAAGACTTTTTTTTTCTTTTCATTTTTTCAAGACGGAGTCTCACTGTTGCCCAGGCTGGAGTGCAGCGGTGCAATCATAGCTCATTGTAATCTCAAACTCCTGGGCTCAAGTGATCCTCCCACCTCAGTCTTCTGAACTGCTGAGATAACAGGCATGAACCACAACACACAGCGAGCAAACATTTTTATAAAAGGTATGATAGTGCCGGGCGTGGTGGCTCACACCTGTAATCCCAGCACTTTGGGAGGCTGAGGCAGGCGGATCACCTGAGGTCAGGAATTCGAGACCAGCCTGATCAATATGGTGAAACCCTGTCTTTGGGGAAAAAAAAGGTGAGATAGTAAAACAACTACTAAATTTTACACTTTGCAGACCATATGATCTCTGTTGCAGCAACTCAACTCTACCATTTGTAGTGGGAAGGTATCCAAAACATGATCTAAACAAATGTGGGTACCTGTGTTCCAATAATACTTAATTTATGAACACTGACATTTGAATTTCATATAATTTTCACATATCATGATACACTTACACTTTTGAATTTTTTTCTCCAACGAGCTAAAAGTGTGAAAACCCTTTTTTAGCTTGTGGACCACATGAAAACAGGTAGCAGATCAGGTTTGTTTCATGGGCCATAGTATGCTGACCCCAATCCAAAAAATAGATAGTTCACTTAGATGTATGCCAAAGTTCTATCCTTAACACCAAAATAACCTACTACGTTACTACCGTTTTGACAGAATTTGCGGTCAACATACCTGATATAAGGTAGATTTTCATTAATTTATTCAACAAATATTCACTCAGTGTGTACCTTATTCCAAGTACTATGCCAGGCACTGATGATACAGCTGTGAAGAAGTCAGAAGTCTGGGCACCATGGCTCACACTTCTAATCCCAGCACTTTGGGAGGCCTAGGCCAGTGCATGGCTTGACACCGAGTTTGAAACCAGGCTGGGCAACCCTGTGAAACCCCATCTTTACAAAAAATAAACATAAATAAAAATAAAAAATTAGACAAGTGTGGTGGTGTGCTCCTGTAGTCCCAGCTACTAGGAGGCTGAGCCCAGGAAGTTGAGGCTGCAATGAGCCATAATCATGCCACTGCACTCCAGCCTGGATGACAGAATGACACCCTGTCTCAAAAAAATAAAAATAAAGCCAAAAAAGAAAAATCATCATTTTGCAACTACCACTGTAAATTGATTCAAGAATCATCAGGCTGGGCAAGATGGCTCACACCTATAATCCTAGCACTTTGGGAGGCTGAGGCAGGTGGATCAGGAGATCAGGAGTTCGAGCCCAGCCTGGCCAACATGGTGAAACCCCATCTTTACCAAAAAGCACACACAAACAAATTAGCCGGGCATGGCAGCAGCACGTGCCTGTAATCCCAGCTACTTGGGAGGCTGAGGCAGGAGAATTGCTTGAACCTAGGAGGCAGAGGTTGCAGTGAGTCGAGATCATACCACTGCAATCTAGCCTAGGCACCAGAGTGAGACTCTTGTCTCAAAAAAAAAAAAAAATCATCAAAAGATGCTAAAACCAATGGGTGAAAGATTGTTGGAAAATAGGAATATTCATGTGTTTTCTAAATACTAATGTTAACTACGAAGGTATTTTTACAATGGAGCAATGTGATAGACTCCACTTTAACCAAGTGATTAAATTTAGCATCACCAGTAATAGGACAAACTCACATTCCATTTCTCCTAATATGATAGAATGAGAAGTACATTATCACTTACATTAATTATTCTTGCCAAAAATAAACTGTAAATGATTCTACAAGATAAGAGGTCTGGATTCTTTTTTTTTTTTGAGATGGAGTTTCGCTCCTGTTGCCCAGTTGGGAGTTCAATGGTGTGATCTCAGCTCACTGCAACCTCCGCCTCCCAGGTTCAAGCAATTCTGCCTCAGCCTCCCGAGTAGCTGGAATTATAGGTTTCCACCACCATGCCCCGCTATTTTTTTTTTTTTTTTTAGTAGAGACAAGGTTTCACCATGTTGGTCAGGCTGGTCTCAAACTCCTTACCTCAGGTTATCTGCCCCCCTTGGTCTCCCAAAGTGCTGGGATTACAGGTGTGAGCCACTGTGCCAGTCCTGGATTCTTAAAAAAGTTAATGTCAGAGCAAAAAAAAAAATTAAAAATAGGTAGATTAAAGTAAAGTAGACTTTAAAAGACTTAATCAAATGCAATGGGTGATAGTTGATTGGATCCTAGATTGGGAAAAAAGAGCCATAAAAGACAATTGGGGAAAACTGAAAACGGATTACATGTTAGATAATAGCACTATAGTAATGTTAAATGTTTTGCAGTGATAATAGTATTTTGGTTATACAGGAATGATTATTTGCTCTTTTTTTAAAATTTTTTTCTTTTTAAAAAAAATTTAATATTTAAAAAAAGGAAAAAAAACTGCGCTCAGGGACACCTGGGGAAGGGAGGGGTGGTCTACGGTAAAAGGAGGAAAAGCCCGAGGCACCCTTTACCCCGTGTGGGAGGGGCGCACCTCACTCGACCGCCTCGACGACCCCCCAGACGAGCCAAGCTCTTCCTCAGGACCCAAGCTCCTCCTCAGGACCCACACGCAGACCCCGCGGCAGCAACCGGAGGGGTCCCTGGGGGCGGGAAGGACACCACCACTCGGCCTCGGGCACCTGAGGGACAACCCGGAGTGCTCCAGGAGGATGAGATGAGAGGACTGCTTGAGGCCAAGAGTTAAAGACCAGACTGGGCAACACAGGTAGACCGCTGTCACTACAAAAAATGAAAAAAGTTAGGCGGCATAATGGCATGTGCCTATAGTCCAGCTACTCAGGAGGCTGAGGCAGGAGAATTACTTGAACGCAGTAGGTGGAGGTTGCAGTGAGCCAAGATCGTACCACTACACTCCAGCCTGGGCGACAGAGCAAGACTCCATCTCAAAACAAACAAACAACCAAACAAACAAAAAGTTCACTCTGGGTGACTGCAGCTTTCTTATATTATATGTCCTTACTGTCTTGTACAATCATGTGTCGATTAACAACAGGAATACGTTCTGAGAAATACATCCTTAGGTGATTACATCATACAGTATACTTACACAAACTTAGATGGTACAGCCTACTATACACCTAGGCTATATGGTTTGGCGTAATAATATAATAATGCTCCTCGGCTACAAACCTATACAGTATGTCATTGTACTGAATACTGTAGGCAACTGTAACACCATGTAAGTATTTCTGTATCTAAACCTAGAAAAAATACAAAAAAAATATGTTATGAAAGATTTCAAATAAGCCAGGTGTAGCTGCACATGCTTGTAGTACGAGGTACTCAGGAGGTTGAGTCAAAAGGAGCACTTGAGCCCAGGAATTTCAGTCCAAACTGAGCAACACAGTGAGACCACATCTCTAGGAGAAAAAAAATTGTAGCGGGGTGTGGTGGTGCATGCCTATAATCTCAGCTACTTGGGAGGCTGAGGCAGGAGAATTGCTTGAACTTGGGAGTTGGAGGTTGCAGTGAGCCAAGATTGTGCCATTGCACTCCAGCCTGGGCAACAAGAGCGAGACTGCATCTCAAAAAAAAAAAAAAAAAGTTGCACTGTATAGACTCACCATGAATAGAGCTTGCAGGACTGGAAGTTGCTCTAGGTAAATCAGTGAGTAAGTAGTGAGTGAATGCGAAGGCCTAGAACATTACTGCATACTACTTGTAGGCTTTATAAACACTGTACACTTAGGCTACACTATATTTTAAAATTAAGTAATTGCACTATGACATTACAACAGCTATGATATCACTAGGCAATAGGAATTGTTCAGCTCCATTATAATCTGACGGGACCACTGTGCATTCAGTTGTCAACAGAAAGGCTGCTCTGAGGTGCATGACTGTGTTAATGTGTCTGATCTCACCAACAGCCTGTAAGTGCCTGAGTAATGAGATCAATGTCCAATTTGTCTTTACATTCCCCGGAATGTCCACTCCAGTGCCTTACTCATGTTTTACATTCAGAAAATATTTGCAAAATTAAAGAATTAAAAAAAGAAAAACCACATCTCTATGATAACTATATATTCTGTATGTCTTCCACAATTAACACTTTTGGAATCAAAAATCAGTGTGCAGGCCAGGCATGGTGGCTCATGCCTATAATCCCAGCATTTTCAGAGGCCAAGATGAGAGGATTGTTTAAAGCCAAGAGTTCAAGACCAGCCTGAGCGACATAGTGAGACCCTGTCTCTACAAAAAAATACAAAAATTGGCCAGGTATTGTGGCATGTGCCTGTAGTCCCAGCTACTTGGAGGCTGAAGCAGGAGACTCACTTGAGCCCAGGAGGCCAAGGCTGCAGTGAGCCATTTTTATGCCACTGCACTCCAGCGTCAGCAACAGAGCAAGATTCTGTCTCAAAAAAACAAACGAAAACCACACACACACACACACACACACACACACACACAAACTGTGCAAATATATAGTCAATCTGGTTTATAATTTTAATTAAATGTCATTGGTATAAAATACCCCAAGACAGTTCTGTTCATTCATAGGATTGTTTTGGGATGACTTTGATTTTAGTTTTGTATATTATTTTACAATATTTTTCAAGTTTCCTATAAATGCACTTTTTTTTTTTTTTTTTTTTTGAGACAGGGTCTTACTCTGTCACCCAGGCTGAAGTGTAGTGTCATAATCACATAATCTTCACTCACTGCAGCCTCAACCTCCTGGGTGATCCTCCCACCTCAGCCTCCTGAGTAGCTGGGACAACAGGTATATGCCATGCTGGGCTAATTTTTTATTTTTAGTAGAGATGGGGTCTTGCTATGTTGCCCAGGCTGCTCTTGAACTCCTGGGCTCAAGAAATCTGCCTGTCTTGGCCTCCCAAAGTGCTGAGATTACTGGCATGAGGCACTGTGCCCAGCCTGTAATCCTTCTATATATTCAGAAAAACAAGTGGCTTTTTTTTTTTTTGAGATGGAATTTCACTTGTCACCTAGGCTGGAGTGCAATAGCACGATCTTGACTCACTGCAGCCTCCACATACTGGGTTCAAGCAATTATACCTCAGCCTCCTGAGTAGCTGGGACTACAGGTGTGTGCCACTATGCCTGGCTAATTTTTTTGTATTTTTAGTAGAGAAGGTGTTTCACCATTTTGGCCAGTCTGGTCTTGAACTCCTGTCCTCAGGTGATCCGCCCACCTCAGCCTCCCAAAGTGCTAGGATTACAGGTGTGAACCACTACGCCCGATCACAAGTGGCCTTTTTAGGCCTTTGAAATACTCAGTTCTTCTAAATTATAATATGCAGACAAACAAAAAAAGATTACAATGATAAATGTAAAAAACTGAGTACAGTCATGTGCCACATAATGACTATTCAGTCAATTATGGACCACATATACTGTGGTGGTCCTATAAGATGAAAATACCAGGCCAGGCGAGGTGGCTCATATCTGCAATCTCAGCACTTTAGGAGGCAAAGGCAGGAGGATTGCCTGAACCAAGAAGTTCTAGACCAACCTGGGTGGCAGTGAGATATCATCTTTATTTATTTAAAAAATTTAAATTAACCAAATGTTTAAAGATTATAATATCATATTTTTACTGTTTTCTATGTTTAGATACATAAATACTTACCATGCAGTACAGCTGCCTACAGTATTCAGTAGAGTAACACACTGTATAGATATATAGCCTAGGAGCAATAGGCTATACCATATAGTCTAGGTGTGCAGTAGGCTCTATCACCTAGGTTTGAGTGCACTCTGTGATGGTCCCACAACAACAAAATCACCTAATGATGCATTTTGCAGAACATATCCTAGTCATTAAGAACACAGAACTGTATACATAATCCAAGAATGATTACTGCCCAAATTCAGTACCTGCAGGATTCTTCCACACCCAGTTGAGCCTATTTATTCATTTGTTTATTCATCAATAAAATACTGTCAGGCCAGGGCTAATAGTTACAGAACTCTGTCGGGGGGTGGGGATTGAGGGTCGATTCACATAGAATACAGTGTGAATGGCACCCTCTGGAGTTGTGAAACACTTAAGCATTAAGCAGGTACTGCTCTGGCACTGTGCAAACTCTGGAAATAAAACAATGGATAAAGCAGTTCTAACACTGTAGTATAAAGGCATGTTGAATTATCTGTCTCTCCCAGTGTCAGGCCAGGAACCAGGTAGATGTTAAGTCAGATTTCTTTTCTTTTTGAGACAGAGTCTCGCTCTGTCACCCAGGCTGGAGTGCAGTGGCACATCTCAGCTCACTGCAACCTCCATCTCCCAGCTTCAAGCAGTTCTTGTGCTTCAGCATCCCGAGTAGCCCGCCATCACACCTGGCTTTTTTTGTATTTTTAGTAAAGATGGGGTTTCACCATGTTGGCCAGGCTGGTCTCAAACTCCTAACCTCAAGTGATCTGCCCACCTTGGCCTCCCAAAGTGCTGGGATTGCAGGCATGAGGCCACTTGGAATAGGTGTGTACAGCAAAGAGGGTTTGAATCAGAAAAAAGCGGCAAGTGGGAAGGCAAAATGGGATTGTGTTTGACAAGTTCTGTTTGTCTGGGAAAAAGAGCAGGAGTAAGGGTGTGGAAAGAGACTTATATTGGAGGGATTTGTAAATCACAAGGAAGAATTTAGACTTAATCCTAAAGGCCAGGGGAACTAGTAAAGAGCTTGAAAGACGAAAATGGCTTGATCAGATTTGTGCATTCCCAAACTAGACAACTGGAATAGAGGTACATCTGATTGAAGGCAGGAAGCCCTGTTTAGAAACTTCAGCCTAAAACCAGGAGGTCATAACCTGGGATCTATGGTAGATTGAACTTGAATAAAAAAAAAATATATTTATTTTTTTACCAATCTCTAATTGAAATTTAAGATTTCGTCCTATTATGAATATAGGCAATAAACTGTAATATTATTAACAACAGCTGTGACTCTACAACTACCAGAGATCGGACATTTTTACAAGTCACTCCAGTTCTTGAAGACATCTTTTTTTTTTTTTTTGAGACAGAGTTTCTCTCTTGTTGCCCAGGCTGGAGTGCAATGACACTATCTTGGCTCACTGCAACCTCTGCCTCCCGAGTTCAAGCTATTCTCCTGCTTCAGCCTCCCGAGTAGCTAGGATAACAGGTGTGCGCCACCATGTCCGGCTAATTTTGTATTTTTAGTAGAGATGGGGTTTCTCCATGTTGGTCAGGCTAGTCTCAAACTCCTGACCTCAGGTGATCTGCCCGCCTTGGCCTCCCAAAGTGCTGGGATTATAGGCACGAGCCACTTTGTCTGGCCGAAGACATTAAAAAAATTTTTTTTTTTAATTTTTATATTTAGAGACAATGTCTCACAAGGTTCCCCAGGCTGGAGTGCAGTGGCTTTTCACAGGCATGATCATAGCGCACTACAGCCACAAGTTCCTGGGTGCAAATGATCCTCCTGCCTCAGTCTCCTGAGTAGCTAGGACTACATGTGCACTCCACCACACCTGGTTACTGCAAATATCTTAAAACATTATTTATCTTCATTGCTACTGTGAAATTATAGTAGTTATACCCACTGCTAGACCTTTTTATTAATGGGTTGACACACACATACATATATAGCACTTGTGTTTTAAATATTCTGGTAACTGCACTGCAATATAATAGTTTCCCACTTTATACATTTAAAGCTATTATTCTAAGACAAGTGCATAGGCTTTTACCGGATAGACAAAGTAGACTGTGGCACCAAAATGTCTCCAAGTCCCTTATCATGGTCTAGTTTTACTGAAATACCTGTAGCTCCTCTAAAGAAGCAAGCTTCTCTCTCTAATCTTCACCTACTTGCCCATTCTCTTCTGCTTTATTTTGTTTTTTGTTTTGTTTTGTTTGTTGGTTGGTTTTGAGATGGAATCTCCTTCTGTCGCCCAGGCTGGAGTGCAATGGCGGGATCTCGGCTCACTGCAACCTCCGACTTCTGGGTTCAAGTGATTCTCCTGCCTCAGCCTCCCTGGTAGCTGGAATTACAGGTGTGCATGCCCTGCTAATTTTTGTATTTTTAATAGAGACAGGGTTTTGCCATGTTGGCCATGCTGATCTCGAACTCCTGACCTCAGGTGATCTGCCTGCCTCGGCCTCCCAAAGTGCTGGTATTACAGGTATGAGCCACTGCGCCCGGCCTCTTCTGCTTTATTTTGTTTATTATTATTTTTGGTGAGGAGAGGAGGAAGCTCTTCACGTTATAAAAGCTTTAAATGCCAGTTATCTTCACCCTCAGACCAACTCCTTCAGACCTCGCTTGGGAAGCCTCCGCACCCGCCCCCTACCCCAGTCAGGTGTCCTTCCTATGTGCTCTCATGACAGCCTGTTTTTACCCAAAACATAGTGCTTACCAGAGAGATCCAGCAACCAACAATTTAACATTTGAGCTTTTAAACATCACAAGTCGCCCTGAAACTCCAGGAAATGTAGTAATTTGCCAGTCCTCTAAGTCATGATGTCGAATTTACAGCTCCTGAGGCACCAGTGGGCGTGTTACCGTGTGCTCTTTCAGTTTAGCCATCCTCAGTCCAATCGCAGGCGGCTTGTGTTAGCTCAGTTAGACACCTGCCTTATTGCAAGGACAGAGAGCTTCCTGTATCCCGGGGTTTCTTGGGTGTACCGGAAGAATCAGAGGACACGTGGGCTTGGGGAATGAGTGCAAGGTTTTACTGAGTGGAAGTAGCTCTCAGCAGATATGAGAGCAGGAAGGGAGATGGAGTGGGATGGTGGTTTTCCCCCACCCCCCACTCCCCGGAGTCAGGCTGCTCAGTGGGCGGGGCTCTCCTCCAACCGCGCCGGCCAAACTCCCCGTGGTCTCACGGGAGGATGGCCGGCCAGGGTCTGTCGCTGTGCTGTCCGCCAGCGTCCAGTCACTTGCGTGTTCTTCTGACTATGCGTTCCTCTGCAAGTCGGGCTGCTTGTGTCTGCCTGCCGGGTCTCGGCTGCTTTTATAGGCACAGGATGGGAGCGTAATGGACCAGAGTGGTCTTCAGAAATGCAACATTTAGGCAGGAAAACAGAAATGCCTGTTCTCACCTAAGTTCCTGGGCACAGCCCTGGGGGTGGAGCCCTAGCCAGGGACCCCGTCCTTCTCTACCCAGCACTTCGTGCCCCACTTCCTGTCAGTGCCACCCCCGGGGCCCATATGGGGCCTGACAGTAGGTGCTCAATAAATGGTTTACTGGTTAAGTAAATGAGGAATCCCAAGAATCTTGCCTTCTCTTACCCACAGGGAATCTCCTGGAGGTCATGACCTCCATCTTGATCTTACTGAATTCCTAGCTCCTAGGAGCTAGGCTCATAAAAAATACTCTCAGTTTATTCATTTGACTGCTTGTCTAAGTCTAATTTGTGTTTATCTGATACACATTTTCTTTTATGGAGGGTTTTCTATAAGTATCCTAGAATATGTTTCTTTTTCTTTCTCTCTTTCTTTTTTTTTTTTTTTTGAGACAGTTTCACTCTTGTTGCCCAGGCTGTAGTGTAATGGCACAATCTCAAACTCCTGACCTCTGGTGATCTGCAGTCAACCTTCCCTTCCGGGGTTCAAGCGATTCTCCTGAGTAGCTAAGATTACAGGTGTGCACCACCACACCCAGCTAATTTTTATATTTTTAATAGAGAAGGAGTTTCACTATGTGGGCCAGGCTGGTCTCCAACTCCTGACCTCAGGTGATCCTCCCACCTCTGCCTCCCAAAGTGCTGGGATTACAGGCATGAGCTGCCATGCCCAGCCTGAATATATTTCTTTCTTTCTTTTTTTCTGAATATATTTCTTTTAATTTATTTAAAAAATAATTGAGATAGGGTCTCATGGTATTGCCCAGGCTGGTCTTGAACTCCTGGCCTCAAGCAGTCTGCTGACCTTGGCCTCCCAAAGTGCTAGGATTACAGCCATGAGCCATCACACCTGGCCATATAAATGTCTTTGAATAGCAAAATAATGCACAAAAAATATTAAATAAGGCTAATTTTACAGATAATTAGCAGTTCTTTTTAGCTTTCAACTTTTACATTCCTTGAAATAACCTGAACATCAATCTCCATGATTATCACAGAAAGTTTTTGCTTATAAAATATAAGAAGAGGCCAGGTAAGGTGGCTCACACCTGTAGTGATAGCACTTTGGGAGGCCAACGCAAGTGAATCACTTGAGGTCAGGAGTTCAAGATCAGCCTGGCCAAGATGGGTGAAACCCCGCCTCTACTAAAAATACAAAAATTAGCCAGGCCTGGTGGCAGGCACCTGTAATCCCAGCAACAAAGGAGGCTAAGACAGGAGAATCGCTTGAGGTGGAGGCTGCAGTGAGCCAAAATCGTGCCACTGGACTCCAGCCTGGGTGACAGCGTGAGACTTCATCTTAAAAAAAAGAAAAAAAATGGGAAGAGAAATCCATATTTAGCTTTGACCAACTGGCACACATAGGTAAGTGTACTTTTGTATAATCCCATTTTCACTTAAGTTCAAATAAAGTAAAAATTATATTTAATTGCTTCATTTTTCCAGACTAATACTTAATCATAGAATTAAAAAATTTAGGTCTGGCCACAGTGGCTCACGCCTGTAATATCCCAACACTTTGGGAGGCCGAGACAGGTGGATCACTTGAGCTCAGGAGTTTGAGACCAACCTGGGCAACATGGTGAAAACCTGTCTCTATGAAAAGTACAAAACTTAGCTGGGCATGATGGTACCGGTCTGTTAGTCCCAGCTACTCAGAAGCTGAGGCAGGAGAATCACCTGGAGGTCGAGGCTGTAGTGAGACTTGATTGTACCACTGCATTCCAGCACGGGCGACAGAGTGAGACCCTGTCTAAAAAACATATTGAGGCAAAAATAAATATAATTAGAGGAAACTCTTAGTGAAAATCTTTTTTAAAATGTAGGATGCCTTTTTTTTTTTTTTTTTTTAGACAGAGTTCACTCTGTGACCCAGGCTGGAGTGCAGTGGTATGATCTCGGTTCACTGCAACCTCTGCCTTCTGGGTTCAAGCGATTCTCCTGCCTTAGCCTGCTGAGTAGCTAGGATTACAGGTGCATGCCATCACGCCCAGCTAATTTTTTTATTTTTAGTAGAGACGGGGTTTCACCATGTTGGTCAGGCTGGCCTCAAACTCCTGACCTCATGATTCACCTGCCTTGGCCTCCCAAAGTGCTGGGATTACAGGCATGAGCCACTGTGCCTGGTCTCTTTTTTTTTTTTTTCAGACAGGTTCTGGCTCTATCGCCCAGGCTGGAGTGCAGTGGTGTGATCTCAGCTCACTACAACCTCCGATTTCTGACGTAAGGGATTCTCCAGTCTTAGCCTCTCGAGTAGCTGGGACTGCAGGCGTGCCACACCTGGCTAATGTTCTGTATTTTTTGTAGAGATGGGGTTTCACCATGTTGGCCAGGCTCGTCTCAAACTCCTGACCTGAAGCGATCCGGCTGCCTTGGCCTCCCAAAGTGCTGGGATTATAGGCACGAGCCAGCGCACCCAGCCTAAATTGTTTCTTTAGGCAAAAGAAAACTATTCTAAAAATGAAAAAAAAATTGTTTCTAATGGGGATGAAATTTGATGGTAGTACTAAGTCAAAGAAAGAAGAGTGGATCTTTTTCCATGCCTAGAATGTGTTAAGTATAAACAGTGTCCAGTCTCAAAATGCTTCTCTTCCTGATGGATGCAGAAATAGACACATAAGACCCAAAAGTGAAAGGTACAAATTTCCACTTAACAGCTCATTCCCCTTTTCCCTCATTAGCTTCCGCTGGACTGAGTCAGATGGTCACTAATAACTATGTGTCCCATGTATATTTAGAAGTCACCTTGCAGAGGCATTTGTCTTTGCTTTTAAGTGTAGAGTTTCAGTAAACCTTTCAGTTACTGTTTCTCACATATCACAAAAGCCCAGCTTTGTGAAGTTGACCACTTCTACTTTTTAAAAATAGTGAGGTGAGGGATGACAAGAACATTTAGAACTATTTCATTATATGTTTTGTGATTTAAAAAATACATTTACTAATGATTTTTAGATTATAGAGGATAAACTATCATGAAAGAAAACTTTCGGTGTGTGTGTGTGTGTGTGTGAAATTTGGGGATACTTAGACACATCTGAATATTTTATTGAATCTTATACATACTGAACCTCCGTATAAGTGGTGTGATAAAACAGGACAAAAATCATATCCCCATCAGTGTTCTACCACACCTTAAAAGTCAACAACGGGATTAGTCACTAAAGGCTTTCTTAGCATGCTAACACTTTAACTGTGTTAAGTCACTCTTGATAGTTTTACCTATGAGTTGTTAATACTTATGTCACCATGGTCCCAAAGTATGGCACATATAACAGGTAAGTTTTCATGAGGAAAAAATTCTGCTAGAGACAATGGCCCACTTCTTGATATACCAAAGGAAGGACGCAACATAGCCCTTAGCATAGGAATGAATGGTTCACCATCCTTCTCCACTGCTAGTTCTGATCTCAAGAATAAGTGACTTTGATTAAGAAACAGGTAAAGAGGAGGGGTGCCATGGCTCACACCTGTAATCCCAGCGCTTTGGGAGGCCGAGGAGGGCAGATCACTTGAGGTCAGTAGTTATAGACCAGCCTGATCCAACATGGTGAAACCCTGTCTCTACTAAAAATACAAAAATTAGCCATGTGTGGTGGTGAGCACCTGTAATCCCAGCTACTTGGGAGGTTGAGGCAGGAGAATCGCTTGAACCTGGGAGGTAGAGGTTACAGTGAGCCGAGACTGCACCATTGTACTGCAGCCTGGGCGATGGAGCAGGACTCCATCTAAAAAAAAAGAATCAGGTAAAGAAATACAGCAAGCAGTGTCAAACCTTGCAAATATGTCTGTCTAAGTGAAAATAGACCAGACGTTTATTCTCTGATGAAAGTAAAACCTAAGGTCTTCAGTTATGAAAGTTCCTGGCACAGAGGGACTTGGTGCTTATGTATGTTGAATGTTTATTGCACAGACCTCCCCAGCCCTCTCCCCTCACTAGGCAGAATGCCAGCAACTAGGCATTTCTCCTTCTAGCAAGAGATCAGAAGTTTCTTCCTGGTGAACTTGCCCACTCCAGGCACTCTATAATGAATTGTAAAGTCAACAAGCCCCATTTGCAAGCCATGCCCCATAGCACAAGCCTGTAGCCTCAACTACTATAGAGACTGAGGTGGGAGGATTGCTTGAGCCTGAGAACTAGAGGCCTAGAGGCCAGGTTAGGCAACATAGCAACACTCTATCTCTTTAGAAAAAATAAGGCCCCATATTTTGCACTTCCATTGAATTTTTACTCTCTCATGCTTAATCAGGGGGTAGGTTGCCATGCTTTAATCATATGATTATGTGATCAAGGATTATCGGCTGGGCGCAGTGGCTCATGCCTGTAATCTTAGCACTTTGGGAGTTCTAGGTGGGCAGATCACCTGAGGTCAGGAGTTGGAGACCAGCCTGGCCAACATGGTGAAACCTTGTCTCTACTAAAAATACAAAAATTAGCCAGGTGTGATAGTGTATACCTGTAGTCCCAGCAGCTCAGGAGACCGAGGCAGGAGAATTCCTTGAACCCAGGAGGCAGAGGTTGCTATGAGCAGAAATCGTGCCACTGCACTCCAGTCTGGATGACAGAGTGAGACTCCATCTAAAAAAAAAAAGGTTTATGAGTCATTGAGGAAGTCTTTTAATGTGAAAAGATACAGGCAAATACAAATGGAAATAAGCAATCTGGGCAAGGTGCGGTGGTTTATGCCTGTAATCCCAGCAATTTGGAAGGCCGAGGCTAGGGGATCACCTGAGGCCAGGAGATTCAGACCAGCCTAGGCAACATAGAAGACCTCATCTCTATTTAAAAAAGAAAAAGAAAAGAAAAGAAAGAAAGAAAAAAGCAATCAGGAGGAATTAAAGACTGTTCAGGGAAAATAAAACTTTAGAAAGAAAAACAAAATGTCATTAATATCCTTAGAGTTATTAAAAAATATATACAGTATCTACAAAACAAGAACAAAATGCTAAAGAACAGGAATTCTCAAAGAACAAAAGAGTCTTTGGGAATTAAATGCATGATAGAAACAAACAACCTTTAATAGAGGAGAAGGTAAAGTTGAAGTGCCACTAAAAGTAGAACAAAACAAAACAGCGATAGAAATAGGAGAAAAAAGATAAAAAAAAAAAAAAACTAAGGAACAGAAAAAGTAATATAAATCAAGTCATCAAAATAATTTAAGAAAAATCACCAGAATTTAAGAACTTGAGTTTTCAGATTAAAAGGACCCACCAAGTCCTGAGAAAAACGATGAAGATAGATTCATAACAAGTCACCCATTGTGAAACTTCAGAACAACTGGACAAAAAAATTATTCGACTAACTTCTGGGAGAAAAAAGTAAGCAGTTTGGTTATATAGAAAGAATGAAGAAACACAACAGCTTTGGACTTCTCAACAGCAGGACTGGAAACAACAAGACAAGAAGTAAGAGAAATGCCATCCAAATTCCAACCTAGAATTTTGTCCTTAGAAATTATCAAGGAAGAATGGAGATTGAGAACTTACAGTTCCAAAATGGCAGCATAGAGGCAAACTGGCTTCACTCACCTCCTCTTCCCCCGACCAGAAAACCAAAACCAAATACACAGCACTGAGATTTTCACCAGCAATAACTCAGAGGTCAAGTATGAGGATGAGATAGTCCCTGGGGCCACAGAGAAATGGAAAAATTCTGAGTAGATAATAGAAAGTCAAATCATCTATAAGTAATGATGATTTCTTCCTAATATTTATATCTCTTATTTCATTTCCTTATCTAATAAATTGGCTATTATTTACAAAATGGTGAAAGCTACCCACTTGGTCTTGTTCTTTATTTTAATAATGTTTTCAAGGATGACATTTTAAAAATATGTAAAAACTAGACAAGGGCCCTGACCAGTCAGAGTAGAGGTACCAGTCACAACAGATATCAGGACCAGGCATAGTGGCCCATACCTGTAAACCCAGCACTTTGGGAAGCTGAAGCAGGAAGATCACTTGAGCACAAGAGTTCAAGACCAGCCTAGGCAATATCATAAGACATCGTCTCTACAAAAAATTTTAAAAATTAGCCAAGCATGGTGGCACACGCCTGTAGTCCCAGCTACTTGGGAGATTGAGGTGGGAGGATCACTTGAGCCCAGGAAGCAGAGATTGCAGTGAGCTGAGATCAAGCAATGGCACTCCTGCCTGGGTGATAGAGCAAGACTCTATCTCGAAAAAACCCAGATATCAGCTGTTGACAGTTAGTATGGTTAAATCAATGTGCAATTATGTGCCCATAATATGCTCTCAATGTTTTATCATCGTTCATGATGTTGTTTGCTGATTTGTAATAAATTTAAAATAATATTTTTAAAAGAAAATACGCATTGAACAAAGATATTTTCACGCATTCAAGGTCTCAAAAACTTTTTTTTTAAGACAGCGTCTCACTCTGTTGCCCAGACTGGAGTGCAGTGGCGTGATCTTGGCTCACTGCAACCTCTGCCTCCCAAATTCAAGTTCAAGCGATTCTCCTGCCTCAGCCCCCTGAGTAGCTGGGATTACAGGCACACACCACCATGCCTGGCTAATTTTTGTATTTTTAGTAGAAACAGGGTTTCACCATGTTGGCAAGGCTGGTCTCAAACTTCTGACTTCAGGTGATCCTTCCACCTTGGCCTCCCAAAATGCTGAGATTACAGGCATTAGCCACTGCCAAGCCTCCTGTGTATCTTAAGAAGCAACCAGAGGATGTACTTCACCAATATGGGAGAATAAATCAAGAAAGGGGAAGACATGTAATACAGGAAGTAAGAGATCTAAAGCAGGATCAGGGAAATCCTGAGGTGACAGCTGTCCCCCAACATGGGGGTAACCAGTCTCAGTAGGCCTGGCATGGTCAACATTGTCATTCAGCACTGTCATCATCAAGATCCTCTCTGCCAATCTACCCTTGTTTAGCCTGAGGATAGAGTGCCTGCCTGGGTGACCCTGACCCACGTCCTTATCAGCGGTTGTCTTGTCTTGACCATGTGTTGATGAAATTCCTTCCCCTCTCTTCATCTAAGGACAGTCATTTACAGAGCAGCCCTCTCTGTCTGACCAGACTCCAGCTGTGACCTGTACCTGGTCCATACTACGTCTCTGTGAGATGGTTGTAGTCTAATAAGCTGTCTGTTTCTCAAGAGTTACTGCAGACAGAGGAAGTCGCTTGTTAACACTCAGAGGAGCTAAAGCCAGACTATGACCCAGACATTCTGTTCAGCATATTTTTCTCATGACAGCCTTCAACACATGATGACCATATTGTCTTTTCCTTATACAACCAGGTTTGTGATTGCTACTCTAGTTTTCAAAACTAAATAATTTAGTATTTAAGAATATATATACAGATGGTGGGGCTTTGGGGAAGAGTAGATGAATGATGAGCACAAAATCAAGATAGTATTTGAGAGCTGGGCACTGTGGCTTGAACCTGTAGTCCCAGCTCCTGGAGATGCTGAGGAGGGAGGACTGATTGAGCCCAGGAATCTGAGACCAGCCCAGGCGACATAGCAAGATCCTATCTCCAAAAACAAACAGGCCAGGCGTGGTGGCTCATGCATGTAACCCCAGCACTTTGGGAGGCCAACGCGGGCAGATCACCTGAAGTCAGAAGTTTGAGACTAGCCTGGCCAACGTGGCAAAACCCCATCCACACCCAGCTAATTTTTGTATTTTTAGTAGAGACGGGGTTTCGCCATGTTGGCCAGGCTGGTCTTGGACTCCTGGCCCACCCAAATGATCTGCCCGCCTCGGCCTCCCAAAGTGCTGGGATTACAGGTGTGAGCCACTGCACTTGGCCCTGAGAGTTGGGGGTTTAAAGTAGTATCATGAGTAAATGCAATTTTTATTAAGCCTTCAAAGTCTCTTATAAAACCAGATAAACATTCTTTATTAAATTAATAGAAGAAGACTGTACACTCTTATATCTGTGTTGGTCTCTAAGGGCCCTTTCAATTTCTGAATACCGAAGGCTTATAGGAACTGAATAGGAGTTAATTTTATTTCTTTGGGTTACTTAAAATCACTGTTTATTTGTGACACAAAATAACCTTACTTTCCTAATCAAGTTAAAATAAAATTGTTAGACATAGTGTCCACTTGGAGATGTATCTTCTACTTGTTTTGCTTTCTAAGTAAAGGGTTTCAGTGTGCAAAGAGAGCATACAAATAGAAAAATGACACAATCACTTTTGGACTAAAAAGAGCACAATTCACTACATTTTAAATATCGCAACTTGGCCGGGTGTGGTGGCTCATGCCTATAATCCCAGCATTTTGGGAGGCCGAGGCAGGCAGATCACTTGAGGTCAGGAGTTCGAGACGAACCTGGCCAACATGGTGAAACCCCATCTCTACCAAAAATTAGCTGGGCGTGGTGATGCACACCTGCAATCCCAATTACTCAGGAGGCTGAGGCAGGAGAATCACTGGAACCTGGGAGGCAGAGACTGCAGTGAGCTGAGATACTGCCACTATCCTCCAGCCTGGGTGACAGAGTGAGACTTGGTCTCAATAAATAAATAAATTAATTAATTAAAAATAAAAAAAAAATCATACCCTGGGCAACATGATGAAACCCTGTCTCTACAAAAAAATACAAAATTTAGCCTGGTATAGTTGTGCACATCTGTTTCCCAACTACTTGGGAGGCTGAGGTGGGACATCTGCCTGAGCCTGGGAGGCCAAGGCTGTAGTGAGCTGAGATCATGCTGCTGCACTCCAGCCTGGGTGCTGAAGAAGACCCTGTCAACATCTCTATACATTTTTCTAAAACACATTTTTTGAAATGGAAATGCTGAGTCAAAGGCTATACATGTTTAAAATTATAACACTGCAAATTACCACCCAAAACAATCGTATATTTTTATTTTCCCATCACCAGTAAAGTGAGAGTGCTTATTCCAAACACTCTCTTCCACACTGAATATTATCAATCTTTTAAATCTTTGCTAATGTGAGAGGGGTAAAATAATTTATTGTTATTATATTAATGTGCACAGCTGGACCTGGTGGCTCGTGCCTATAGTCCCAGCTACTCAGGAGGCTGTGGTAGAAGAATCACTTGAGCCCTGGAGTTTGAGATTTCAGTGAGCTATGATTGCACTGTTGCACTCCAACCTGGATGATAGAGCAAGATCCTGTCTTTAAAAGAAAAAAGCAAAGAAAAATAGAAATTTAAAGAAAGAAAAAAAGGCATGTTAAGGTGCACTTCTTTAATTTTCAGTGAAGTTCAGCATATTTTCAGAGATTCATTTATATTCTATGATTCATCACCTATGGGATTCTCATCTATATTTATTAAGGAATAGTGGCAAATGTAATAAATGGCAAATTCAATTTGACTCTAAAGTTTCTAAAATATCTCCTTTTGAAAGCTGTACTTTATAAAAGAGAAAAATACTGCATTCTGTAGATAACCTAGAGACACCTTTTAAAAATCTCTGAAGGTTTGGAAACAAATTGGATGAAGAAGAAAAAGATAAGTTCTAATTTTGACTTCACCCTTAGTCAGTGGCAGTAGATGATCTATTACTCTAATTGTACCCTTTACCTCCTCTAGGACATTTAGAGAGGTCTCCAGAGGTAGTTATGTTGTTATTTCAATGCAGAGAACAGCAAGTACTTCATGTGAGTATCAGTCAGGAGATAGTAAAATGTGAATTTGTCCATGATTCATTGTTGACTATTTTTTCCATATACTTCTTATCTCAATTCTGAATGTATTTCTAGAATTAAAGCTTTGTTACTGTAACAGAACCTGAATAGATATAAATTTAATTTAAACTTTTTTTTTTTTAAAGAGATGGGGTGTCTCATTATGTTGCCAGGGCTGGAATGCCATGGCTATTCACAGGCACAATCATTGTACACTGCAGCCTTGAATTGCTGGGCTCAAGTGACCCTCCTGCCCTAGCCTCCCAAGTAGCTGAGACTATAGACACGTGCCACCATACCTGGTTAATTTACACTTTTAAGGTATACAATTCAGTGGTTTTTAACATATTCCAAGTCAACCATTTAGTTATTCAGATAACCATCACTGTTATCTAATTTTAGAATATTTTTATCACTCAAAAAAAAAAATCCTATACCCATTAGGTCACTCATCATGCTTCCTCCTCCCCCTAACTCTTGGCAACACTAATCTATTTTCAAAGTATAGATTTGCCAATTCTGGATATTTCATATAAATGAACTCACACAATATGTAGCCTTTCATGTCTGGCTTTTTTCACTTGGCACACTTTCAAGTTTCATCACGTACAGCATATATTAGCACTTAATTCCTTTATGTGACAGAAAAAATTCCACTGTTTGTGTACTATATACCACTTATGTTTATCCATTCATCAGTTGGTTGTTTCAACTTTTTTGGCTATTGTGAATAATGCTGCTATGAACATCTGTGTACAAGTTTTTATGTTGACATATGTTTTCATTTCTCTTGGATGTATACTCAGGAGTAGAACTTCTAGGTTATATAGTAACTCTTTACTTAATCACTTGAGGAATTGCCAATCTGATTTTTCTAGGGGCTGCACAATTTTACAATCCTACCGGCAATGTATGAGGGTTCTATTTTCTCCAAATTCTTGCTAATTGTTATTGTCTGTCTTTTTTTATTATAACCATCCATTCTACTGAGTGTGAAGTGGTATCTCATTGTGGTTTTGATTTTCATTTCCCAGTTACTAATAATATTGAGCATCTTTTCATGTGCTTATTGGACATTTGCATATCTTCGTTGGAGAAATGTCTATTCAATTCCTTTGCCCACTTTTAAATTGGATTGTTTTGTTTTGGAGTATTTTTTTTTTTTTTTTGAGACAGAGTCTCACTCTATCGCCCAGGCTGGAGTGCAGTGGCATGATCTCAGCTTACTGCATCCTCCGCCTCCTGGGTTCAAGTGATTCTTTGTCTCAGCCCCCCGAGTAGCTGGGATACAGGCGTGCACCACTACGCCCGGGTAATTTCTGTATTTTCAGTAGAGACGAGGTTTCACCACGTTGGCCCAGCTTGTCTCGAACTCCTGACATCAAGTGATCCACCCGCCTCAGCCTCCCAAAGTGCTGGGATTACAGTTGTGAGCCACCACACCCGGCCTACTCTGACTTTCTTCACTTTCTAGCAGTCTACCTTCTGGTCCTCTCTCTGGGCCTCTCTTTGTCTATTTGCTGTTTCTCTGGGTCACATTCTACCCCTCATAGCCACCCCCACCTTTATGTCATCGTTCATCAACTATTCATTCATTCATTCCTTCCTTCAATCACAAACATAGCCACTGAATGCTGCCTCTGAGCTGCACCCAGCAGAGGTGAGCAGAGCCCATCATGGGCCTCGTGGAGCTCAGATGCTAGTCCTCCTTCCTGGTCCATGTCTGCCACGCCCCTGCCTATCTGTTGAAGTCCCCTCTGGCTCCCATTTCCCATTTCCTGTTTTTAAACGTCTCTCCGTGATGATGCCATCTGCATTCATTCATGTTTTTGTTGTTGAGATCGTATTTTTAAAGTCTTATTGATTGCTTTTTAATTACAAAAGTAATAAATAAAACATTCAATCGGTATAAAAGTGGTTAAATTACAAGGAGATAGCCCTCCATTCACTCTTCCCCACCTCTAGTTCTTCCCAAAAAATAACCATTAGTAACATTTTGGGGCTCCACACAGTGGCTCATACCTGTAATCTCAGCACTTTGGGAGGCCTAGGTGGGAGGATTACATGAGCCCAGTAGTTTGAGACCAGCCAGGACAACATGGCAAGACCATCCCCGTCTCTACAAAAAATTTTAAAAACTAGCTAGGCAAGGCAGCATGCACCCAAAGTCCTAGCTACATGGGAGGCTGAGGTGGGAGGATCGCTTGAGCCCAGGAAGTGGAGGCTACAGTGAGCTGTGATCATGCCACCACATTCCAGCATGGGTAACACAGTAAGATTCTGCATCAGTAATACCCCAAAAAGCAAAACAGTTTAGTGTGTCACCTTACAGTCATATGGACTCACACACACACACACACACACTCCAGATTCCATCTTTATCCTAAACCACAAGCCTGCTGTGTGCCTTGCCTTTTTCCCCTGAAAATAATCCTGATAGCTAACATCTGTTGAGTATCTCATCTCCTGTGTCTTCACCAGTTCTAAGAGGCAGAAACGTTACGTTTGTGGACCTTGAGGCTCAGTGAGGACAGGCCCCAAACTCACAGGAAGCCGTGGGGCTTGGGTCCAAACCTGGCAGTCTTTATCCCATCTGGAAAGTCATTCTCATCACTACTCAATTCCAAATCTGTTCACGCTTAATCATTTGCAGGGCTCTTCTCATGCTGGAACCTACACGTTGTCCTTGCTCTTTTTATTTTTTTAAGACGGAGTCTTGCTCAGTTGCCCAGGCTGGAGTGCAGTGGCTCCATCTTAACTCACCGCAACCTCTGCCTCCCAGGTTCAAGCCGTTCTCCTGCCTCAGCCTCCCGAGTAGCTGTGACCACAGGCACACACCACCACACCTGGCTAATTTTTGTATTTTTGTGGAGATGAGGTGTGACCATTTTGGCCAGGATGGTCTCGAACTCATGACCTCAAGCCGTCCGCCTGCCTCAGCCTCCCAAAGTGCTGGGATTATAGGCATTAGCCACCCTGCCCCACCAGACCTTGTTCTTTTGAGCAGCTGCAGGGTGCTTCCTTTTTTTTTGTTTTTGTTTTTATAGAGATGGGGTTTCACCATATTGGCCAGGCTGGTCTCGAACTCCTGACCTCAGGTGATCCGCCCACCTCGGCCTCCCAAAGTGCTGGGATTACAGGCATGAGCCACCGCGCCCAGCCTGCAGGGTGCTTTCTTGTCTGGAAAGTATCATAATCTATTTCACCCCCTGATGGCCACTGACTTGCTCCCAATGTTTCTCTATTACAAACTGTACTACTTTGAATACTCTGGCTCATGTATCTTTGCTCACTTGATGAATTTATCTGTAAGATATAATTCTGGAAGTGAATCTGTGCATTATTGTTTGTTTGTTTGTTTGTTTGAGATAGGATCTTGTTCCGACGTCCAGGCTGGAGTACAGTGGTGTCATTATGGCTCACTGCAACCTCTGCCTTCCTGGGCTCAAGCGATCCTCCCACCTCAGCTTCCTGAGTAGCTGGAACCACAGGCATACGCCACTACACCGGGCTAATTTTTCTATTTTTTTGTAGACAGGGTTTCTCCATGTTGCCCAGGTTGGTCTTGAATTCCTAGGCTCAAGCGATCCTCCTGCCTCAGCCTCCCGAAATGCTAGGATTACAGGCGTGCACCACCACATCCGGCCCTGTGCATTTTAATATTGTTAAATACTGCCAAACTGCCCTCCGAGAAGGTGATACTGATTTACACTTCCACCAACAATATAAAAGAGAGCTCACCTGCCAACACTGTGCCACACTGATCACTTTAAAAGCCTCATTGTTTTAACCTACATTTCTTTATTAATGAGGGGAAGCACTTTTTACATATCCTTATTGGTTGTATGCATTTCTTCTATGAATGGTTCATCACATTCTTTGACTATTTTGATTTGTTATTTTCTTTCTTATTCCCCGCCCCTCCCCTCCCCCCCTCCCCACCCCTCCCCTTTCCCTCCCCTTTCCCTTCCTTTTCCCTTCCCCTTTTCCTTTTCCTTTTCCTTTCTTTTCTTTCAGGGTTTTGCTCTGTCTTTGAGGCTGGAGTGCAGTGGTGCAATCTTAGCTCACTGCAGGCTCAACTTCCCGGGCTCAATCAGTCCTCCCACCTCAGCCTCCCAAGTAGCTAGGACTATAGGCGCATGCCACCACACCTGGCTAACTTTCGTATTTTTTGGTAGAGACAGGTCTCCCTATGTTGGCCAGACTGGTCTTGAACTCGTAGGCTCAAGCAGTCCTCCCGCTTCCACCTCCCAAAGTGCTGGGATTACAGGTGTGAGCCACCGCACCCAGCTTTTGTCTTTCACTGGGGGTAGGAGCTGTATTTATTATGGATGCTAACCTTCTATGTGTGCTGCAAGTATTCTTCTCCCAGCTTGCCCTGCGTTTTAAAACTCTGCGGTATCTTTTCCGCTTGCCCACCCATCTGTGTATCCTTGAAGGTCATGCTTCTCATCGATATCGAGCTGGCTTACATGAACACCAACCATGAGGACTTCATAGGATTTGCCAAGTGAGTGCTCCCCCAGGCAAAAAGTGAGTGCTCCCTGGGCAAAGAAGGTGACACGTGTGTGTGGGGGGGTATGTGTGTGTGTGGTGTGTGTGTCTGTGTGTGTGTGTGGTGTATGTGTATGTGTATGTGTATGTGTATAGAGCCTAGGTCTGCTAGGTTAACCCTCTGGGTCCTGTGCTTACTAAGCAGTGGGCAGTAGAGCTGGGCCTCTTAAGAGGAAAAGTTCTGAGACTCTTCCCCTCCTTCCCATTAGTGCTCAGCAGAGGAGCAACCAGATGAACAAGAAGAAGACTTCAGGGAACCAGGTGAGTGGCCCCCAGCACCCCAGCCCGAGGGATGGAGGGTGCTGGAAGGATGCCAGACTCTGAGAGCCCCCTTCTCTGAGGGGAAGGGTCCCATGGGGGCCAGGGAGCTGTCAACTGCCAGCCACAAGCTTCCCACTCTGCCTCAGTAACCCTCTCTCCTCTCTCCCTGATGCCTCTCGTGGTTGCTATGGTCACCTGTTTGCAGGATGAGATTCTGGTGAGTACCAGGACTGGGGCTCTCAGCTTGTGTAGCAAGGGGGAGGACGGGCTGTTGGCCGTGGGGATCTGTAGTGGGTAGGAGGGCACCCTTTGGCTGAAGCTGCTTGTACACACCAGCCCCTGGTGTTTCACACCTGCCCTCAGGCCAGAAGCAGGCCCAGCGACACACACAGCCACCTCCACCCAACCATCTAAGCACCTACTTCGGGCAGAGCTAGACCATGTGGGGCTGGGTGGGTGAGAAGGCTGGGCCTGGCATGTTTAAGGTGCTCCTTAAATGTCTCTTGGATGGATAAATGTGCATGAACGAGACACGTTTTTAAGAAACTGACAGCCATCGCCTCTGGACTTGAATGAAGAGATGAATGAGAAGTGAAGAGACCAGTCGCTGCTCACCTGGCTTCCTGCTGTCTGTGCTTAGATGTCTGCGGAACCCTCCCTCAGCAGCAGCGCTTGCTCAACCCCAGTTGTACACATAAGCCCGCGGGTCCTCAGCTTTTCTGTCCATAGGTTCCAGAGGCTGTAGTTTCTTAGTAAGACTCTAGGTGTTTATGTGATTATTGGCTTAATGTCTATTTCCTTCCCATGGCCCATAAGGGGAGGGCTGAGTCTGTCCTGTTTATCATTAAATCCTCAGCTCAAGCCCAGAGTCTGGCACGCAGTAGGTGTTCAACAGAATGAAGGGAGGAATGAATGTAGTATCAGGACAATTCCGGTCAGCCAACACTAGCTGGTATCTACACAGTGCTGGCCCCTGGACAGGATGTGGAGACCTGGGCCTGTTGGTAGGGCCCAGCCAAGGCCCCTGAGAGCTCCATGCAGGGCGGGAGTTGGAGGAGCAGAAGGTCCCTAGTGCGGGGCTCCAGAGGGGGCTGAGGATAAGCAGGGAGGAGTTCAGGGCTGGGTGTGGCCGAGGGGAGGACAAAGGCTACAAGTCAGGGTGGGGAACAGGTGTCGAGATCTGCTGGTCACATCCTGGGACACACAGTGGACTCAATTCCAAAGATGGTGACAAGACGCTGTGGGGATCCTCGCCGGATCAGGAAGGGATGAGCGAGGCAGCTGCGGTCTCCCCTCAGCTTAGCTGCTGCTGGGCTGTGCAGCTTGGGTTCCCAGCAAGGTTCTCAAGGAAGCCAGAGAGGCACGAGGAGGGCTCCAGAAGCAAACCTGCTCCAGACGCTTTGCCGCCAGCCCCAGGCCTCCTTGGGTCTTCTCTGGATGCTCAGAGAAGAAGCTGGGGAGGTCAGGTCCAGGAGGGAGCAGAAGCAGCTCCCTTATCCTCTTGGTCTGACCCATGACCAGTGCCTGGCCAGTGACCCTGCCCTTGAAGTAGAACCACAGGCCCTGGACTGTGGCCATGGCTCTGGACATCCTGGGGACAGATGCTTCCTGCCATGAAAAGGGACCTTAGCTTGTTACTCTGGGCACTTCATGGATCAGTCCCTGCCCCTGGGGACCTGGAGCCAAAGACTCTTAGAACCCTACTAGCATAGCATTCATTTATTCATACTGCAGATATATATCGATCACTTACTGTCTGCCAAGCCCTCTGCAGGGTGCTGGGATGTACTAGTAACCAAGAAGGTTCACAATTTAGCAGGGGAGGCTGCATCAACAGATAATCACACACACCCATGCAGAGAAGTTAGTTAAAAATCAAAGTCGTGGCCGGGTGCGGGGGCTCACACCTGTAATCCCAGCACTTTGGGAGGTCGAGGTGGGCGGATCACGAGGTCAGGAGATCGAGACCATCCTGGCCAACATGGTGAAACCCTGTCTCTACTAAAAATACAAAAAGTAGCTGGACATGGTGGCACGTGCCTGTAATTCCAGCTAGTCAGGAGGCTGAGGCAGGAGAATTGCTTGAACCAGGGAGTCAGAGGTTGCAATGAGCCGAGATTGTGCCACTGTACTCCAGCCTGGTGACAGAACAAGACTCAAAAAAAAAAAAATCGAAGTCATTGTTACAGAAGTCACCTTCAGGGAGTGATCAAAGATTATTATGGGAATCCTGATTTATATTGGGGCCAGGAAGGGCTTGCCTGAGAATGTAAATTCTGAGCTGATACCCAAAGGCTGAGTAGGAATTTGCCAGGCAAAAAGGAAGGAGAAGTGCTTTCTAGGCAGAGGCAGCAGCAGTATGTGTAAAGTCAGAAACACATCTTAGAACAGATGCTTGCCCAATCGGCCCCATAACTCTGCTTGCATACTCTTAGTGACAGGGAGCTCATCCCCTACCCAGGCCTCCAGTCCGTTACTTGGCCAGGTCTTCCTGTCAGAGGCTCTTTATCTTGAGCTGATCTCTGCCTTCCTCTGTCTTCCACTCTGTTCACTAGTGGTTCAAACCAAGGCAGGTCTGGCCTCCAGCCTCTCTGACTGGCCAGGCCTCCGAGAGCTGGGGGACGGGTGGGCTTTCGAATGCCTCTCTTTGCCTACCACATCCCCCACAGGGAGGCTCAGGCCCTGCCACTTACCTCCTGCCCCGTCACCCTCCAGGTCATCCGCAAGGGCTGGCTGACTATCAACAATATTGGCATCATGAAAGGGGGCTCCAAGGAGTACTGGTTTGTGCTGACCGCTGAGAATCTGTCCTGGTACAAGGATGATGAGGTGAGTCAAGGGCCAGTGATCATCACGGGGCTGGGCTGGTGGCCAGGGTCAGGCTCAGACCCTCCCACAGGCTTGGAGTGGGCTGGACCATGGAACAGGGTTTTAAAATGTCTTGTCAAAGATCCCTGGGCAGGCCGGGCGCAGTGGCTCATGCCTGTAATCCCAGCATTTTGGAAGGCCGAGGCGGGTGGGTTACCTGAGGTCAGGAGTTCAAGATCAGCCTGGCCAACATGGTGAAACTCCGTCTATACTAATACAAAAATTAGCCTGTTATGTTGTCAGGCACCTGTAATCCTAGCTACCAGGGAGGCTGAGACAGGAGAATGGCTTGAACCTGGGAGGCAGAGGTTGCAGTGAGCCGAGATCGAGCCAGTGCACTCCAGCCTGAACAACAGAGGGAGACTCTGTCTCAAAAAAAAGATCCATGGGTGGAGTTGGGATGCAAGGGTGACCCTGGGGTTTCCCTGGGGAGGC
The DNA here is from genome assembly GCA_963573385.1 of Cacajao melanocephalus. Taxonomy (NCBI): domain Eukaryota; kingdom Metazoa; phylum Chordata; class Mammalia; order Primates; family Pitheciidae; genus Cacajao; species Cacajao melanocephalus. The sequence goes on from CAUYLG010057358.1 coordinate 85,575, forward strand.
GCCCTCTCACCCAGGTTGAAAGGAGAAGGTAGTTTGGCAGGACTGAGGAGTCTGGACTAAGCGCCCTGGGGAGGGTGGGCAGGAGCCCTGGGTGCCCCTCCCTGACCCTGCGGCCCAGCGGCCTTCCTGTTTTCCCGCTGCAGGGCGTGCCGCCTCCTCTGTGGCCCCCACAGGCCCATGACACACACAAGTCCAGCTGCCAGACACCGGGTTAACCCCTGCACCCCAGGCCCCTAGACCCCTGCAGCCCAAGGGAAATGCCCAGGTGCCTCGAGGCGGAGGGCCAAGGAGTGTGGAGGGCCTGCCGAGCGGCCATACAGAAGCCCTCCGCGCCCGCTAGGGCACACAGAAGCCCCTGCCACCTCCTTCCCCTGCTGCTGGTCTCCTTTAAGAATGAGTCTATTTGGCTTTCACATCTGGATTCCAGAGGTGACCAGAGGGAATGGGGAGGGCTGGGGGTGGGCTTGTGGTAATGAGCTCCAGCTGGCCAAGGAGTGGGGGAAGGGACCCTCTTCTTCCTGAGGGGGCTGTTGGAGGCTATGGCGTCCCCACTGGAGGAGCGGGGCTCTGGGTAGGACCTGTGATTTTGGTCTCCGAGCCCCCTTCTAGGTCCCTGTCTCCTCCAAGTTTGTCCCGGGCAGGGGCCCCAACTCTCCACCTTGGGAGGGGCCCTCTGTCGTCACTGTCAGGGGCGCCAAGCCATCTGGACCTCATTACCCCAACCCTGGCCTCCCCCAGCATGGGGGCCCCTGGAAGGGATGGAGTGTGCGGTGGTGTGGGGTGCGGGTGGGGGTGGCTTCCTGCCGGTCACTCTGCAGGGTCCCTAGATGCCCCCATGGGTTTGGTCTCCCATGTTGAGGTTCCTTACACAGGGCCAGGGAGACCACGTGACTGGGCACTGGGGGCCCGAGACTGGTGACACTGCGGGGGAGGGTCGAGTGCAACTGATGGGGTCCCCTGTCCTCATGCCTCAGCCTGTAGGTCTGTCTTGAGCTTTTGTGTACATCTGAGTTTAGTGGTGTGTGAAAACGGCTCTGAAAATCGTATGTGGGGAGGTAGGAGCGGGCTGTGGGCAGTGGGTGCTGGGAGGTGGTGTGTGTGCGTGTGTGTGTGTGGCTGGCTTGTGGGTCCGGTGTGTGGGTGTCGTTTTAGGAGTGTGATTGGGGTATAGCATCTAGGTGTGTTTGGAATATGTGGTCTGCATTTGCATCTGGGGGGAAATCTGTGTGCCTGTGGAGTGACTCTGGGCACATGTCCCTGTGCTCGGGGTGGAAATGCAGGTGTGTGGGGGGAGGGGGCTCGAGGAGGGAGGGTGTGTGTGTGGAGTGTTTGAGTCTGGGTATGTCTTTGGGATGTGAGGGTGTGTATGGATGTGTGTGCATGAACTTGTGTGTGTGTGTTTGGGACATGGATGTGAGATTGAAAGTGTGGGTGCGCTCATGTGTGTGTCTGAGTTCTGGGGCTGTGAGTGTCAAGGTGCGTGTGTATTGAATGTGAGTGAATCTTTGCACTAGGACCGCTGGGGATATGGAGGTGGTCCAGGCTGGTGGGAGAGTGGTCTGTTCTCCATCCAGCCGCCAGCCCTCGGGTTTTGGGGTGAGGGAGGCTCTTCGGGCAGACCAGCGGCTGCCCACATCCCCAGTCCTCATTGACCCCCAATCCTTTCAGTCTTCCTCAGCCACCCTTCCCCCATCACCGCCACCCCACACCAGTCCCACAGCAGGGTGGCACCCCCATCCCTCTGTGCCTCCTCCCAGCCCGCCCTGTGCCCCCAACCCCCTGGCTCCAGGCTCCGGTTCTGGGATGGCGGGCAGGGGTCGGTCCAGCTCTCCAGTGTCGGCGGCGCCGAGGGTCTAACCCAGCCCAGCCTAACCAATGTGCAGACTACTGTACAATTTGGGAGTCCTGAACAGATAGTCTAAACACTGGGTAGACGGAGTGGAGGTGTCCTCTGGTCCATCCAGGCAGCAGTGTCTGTCCGTCCGGTGGGCGCTTCAGCCCCATCCCCTGGAGATCCGAGAACCCCCCAACCCCATCCTGTGTCCCTCCAGCCCCAGACCAGCCTGCCCGTGGTCCCCGCTCTGCTCCCAACTCCCCTTCTGCCTCCTTTGACGTGGCAGGGGTGAGCGGGAGCTGGGGCTGGGAAGGAGGGGCCTGAGGAGGGGGCCGGCCGGCAGGAAGGGAGGGGTGGGGGGAGGAGGCCGCTCCTACCTAGTGTCCAACCCCGAAGCGAAGCGCAGGGCGGGTGGCGGTGGGGCCTCCCTCGAACGGTTCCAGATGTTCCCTGGCCCTGTGTGCAACTTCCTCCTCTCCTCCCCCAGCCGCCCTCTGGGGCTCCCGGCCACCCGCCTGGCATAAAGAGGGCTTTATGTGGCTGCATGGGCCGGGGGGTATGGGGGGCAGAGAGGGGTGGGCAGGATGACACCAGGATGGGGGAGCAAGGTCCCCCTAAACCCAGCCCCCCACCTGAGATCCTAGGCAAGGCTCTGGCCCAAGCCCTCTGAAACCCCGAGGCCCACACAGATGACCCCCGTGAGCAAGTAAGGCATGCGTGACAGAAACCCCTCCCGTTTCCCAGAGCCCCATCCTGCGGTCCCTCCTCCCCAGATCCATGAACCCCTCCCCTGGGACACAGCAGCCTGCATACACATGTGCCCACACCGAGTACACACATGGGCCTAGCACCCCATGCGCCTGTGCACAGATATACGTTAACTCCTCCCAGACAGCTCTAGATAACACATAAAACACACAGCCCATTGCACCACGGTGTGCAGGTAAGATGTGTACCCCAGTGTAAGTCCCACCAGCATGGTTGTGCAAACATGTAGGCTGCATAATTGCCACACACATCCACAAAGTGTGCACAATCCACATTGATATGCACTAAGTGGTTCATGCTGAGCACCCCCCCAGATCTACATGTGCACACACTCACAATAGTTCATAGGATATGTACTTGGGCCTGCAAGTGTTGGCACAAACACACAGCTACACACATGTTGCACACACAGGCACACCACCTCCAGGCTTTTGCTGACTGCCTGATGGCTAACACATGGGGCGCTCTGGGGAGTGAGCTGAGCCGGCTCTTTGAAGCCACTGGGGCTGGTGGCCCCCCTTGCTGGTCTCTGCAGTCAGGAAATGAAGTCAGAGGCGGCCAGGCCGGGGGCGAGAGAGGCCTGAGTGTGGTCCCTGCCTGGGGCCGGCCTGGCTTGTATCCAAGACTTGCCTGGGGAGGGATTGTGGGAGCCACTCTCAGCCTCGCCACCCCTCACCAGCCCCCTGGGCCGGCGGTGCCCAGCAGGCCTACGGTCCCATGGCCAGACTTTTATCCAGCCGCACCTTCACAGTGGGAGGGGTCGATGCTCAGAAGCCCCAGGCCAGTCAGGGGGACTCTTGGGGAGTGAGATGTGGCAGAGAACAGTGCCAACCTCACCTATTTCTCCACCCACAGGAGAAAGAGAAGAAATACATGTTGTCTGTGGACAACCTCAAGCTGCGGGACGTGGAGAAGGGCTTCATGTCGAGCAAGCACATCTTTGCCCTCTTTAACACAGAGCAGAGGTGCCTGCCTGCCCCTGGCTGTGGCTGCCGCAGCCCCAAAACCACGCTCACTGAGTAGAAGCTGGGTACAAGGATCCAGGGAGGACAGAAACTGGCCCCAGGCCCCACAGCAAGTCATTCCTTTGACAGATGTTTATTGAGTTCCTGCTTTGTGCTAGACATCAAGATCTTCTCCCATCCCCTCCCCTCCTTTTCTCCCTCTTTCCCTTCCTCCTTTTCTTCGTTCCTCCCTTCCTTCCCTCCTTGCATCCTCTCTCCTTTCCTCCCTCCCTCTCTCTCTTCCTCCCTTTCTTCCATTCTCCCCTTCCCTCCCTCCCTCCCTTCTTCCATCCCTCCCTTCCTTCCTCCCTCCCTTCCTCCCTCCCTTCCTTCCTTCCTCCCTCTCTTCCTTTCATATAGTCACTGGTATAGTGACTGCTCTGCATGAGACCCTCTTCCAGGTCCTGGAGCCAAAGAGCCCTAGTCACTTTTCTATAGGTTGGTGGCAGTACCAGGCCTCTTGCTTCCTGACCCAAGGCTGACTCTAGTGGACCCTCTCCTACTCAGAGATGAGGATTCAGTCCAGCAGCCATCAGAGGGGTCCTCAGAGAGCCACGGAGGAAGCTGGTGGGGTCTGGGCCCCAAGCTAGGGACTTCAGTGACTATGGTGGTCCCCTTATCAAAGGTTCAGTCCCCTTCTAAGCATTTTACTACTTACTTCACTGAATCCTCACAGTGACCTGAGGAGGCAGGAATTATAATTAACCCATCTTCCCAATGAGGAAACTGAGGCTGAGAGGAAGGGACTCGCCCAGGGTCACACAGCTAGGAAATGAGCTGGCCTCAGGCGTCTTGACCCCGAAGTCCAGCTGTGCTCTTAACCCCCAGGGAGGGTGGGACTTTGCCCATCTGCCCTCACCGCCTGCCCTTTCTTACAGGAACGTCTACAAGGATTATCGGCAGCTGGAGCTGGCCTGTGAGACACAGGAGGAGGTGGACAGCTGGAAGGCCTCCTTCCTGCGGGCTGGCGTGTACCCTGAGCGTGTTGGGGTGAGTGGCAGGGCAAGGAGAGGAGGGGCAAGCAGCTGATCCTAGGGGGCCCTGGGGCACCATCCTCAGTGATGCCAAGTCATGCCATGTTTCCACTCAGAAATAAGAGGAATTCTCCCCCTACCCACTGTGGGGTGAGACCAGAGTTGTCTCTTGATTCTCCCAGCCTTCCTCAGTGGCAGTTTTCTGTCTCCATGTCTGCCGCAGTTGGAGTTTCCTGCATCCCTTTTCTGTGATGGTGGTTTCTTGTGACTGCCTTCTCTTTTCTCCTCATTTCATCGTGGCAATGTCTGGAGTAGCCTGAGAGTTGGGGTGCAGTGTCCCAGGTTTACTCAATCTCTCCCCTTTTCCTCTCTGTGCATGTCTACTTCGGCTGTGCTCCCTGGTGGCGGCGGCGGTGGCAATGTTGGTGTGTGGACCTCCCAGGACAAGGAGAAAGTGAGTATGCCCTTCTCTTGCTTCCTGCCGGGCATCTGCAGCCTGGCACCAGCTCTGGCCAGGTTTTCGAGCCAGGGACCTGGAGATGTTCTTTTCTAATTTCTGGATTGGGGCTGGGCGCAGTGGCTCATGCCTGTAAACTCTGGGAGGCCTAGGTGGGCGGATCACGAGGTCAAGAGTTTGAGACCAGCCTGGCCAACATAGTGAAACCCCATCTCTACTTAAAATACAAAAATTAGCCAGGCATGGCGGTGCATGCCTGTAAGTCCAGCTACGCAGGAGGCTGAGGCAGGAGAATTGCTTGAACCCAGGAGGCAGAGGGTTGCAGTGAGCCAAGACAGCGCCACTGCACTCCAGCCTGGGTGACAGAGCAAGACTCCATCTCAAATAATAACAATAATAATAATAATTTCTGGATTTGGAAGTTGAGGCAAATTCTAGCACTAGAGTCAAAACCAAAACAAGGCTGAATCAGGGGAGTCTAGGTCCTAAGAGGCACAAGAGATGGGGAGCTGGGTGTGTGTTCAGGCCAGCTGCTTCTCTCTCTGCCTCAATGTTCCAGATGCCCTTGGAGGGGCTGAGATCCTGGGGATGCCTGGAGCCTGGCTGCATGGCCTGGCCGCCTGATGCCCTTGTGTTCTCCACGGCAGGCCAGCGAGACCGAGGAGAATGGCTCTGACAGCTTCATGCACTCCATGGACCCACAGCTAGAACGGCAAGTGGAGACCATCCGGAATCTTGTGGACTCCTACATGGCCATTGTCAACAAGACCGTGCGGGACCTCATGCCCAAGACCATTATGCACCTCATGATTAACAATGTGCGTGCGCCACCCCATGGTGGGAGGGAGGTCCAGTGGCACTGGGAACGCAGGTGGCCATGTTGGCCTGGGGGAGATGCCAACCAGCCCCATGGGACCAGGTCCATGGAGGGAGGCACGGTCCAGACCAGAGCTGTCCAATAGAAATATAATGAGGGGCTGGGCGCGGTGGTTCACGCCTGTAATCCCAGCACTTGGGAGGTTGAGGCAGGTGGATCACTTGAGGTCAGAAGTTTGAGACCAGCCTTGGGAGGTCGAGGCAGGTGGATCACTTGAGGTCAGAAGTTTGAGACCAGCCTGGCCAACATGGTGAAACCGTGTCTCCACTAAAAATATAAAAGTTAGCCAGGAGTGGTAGTGCAAGTCTGTAATTGCAGCTACTCGGGAGGCTGAGGCAGGAGAATCACTTGAACCCGGGAGGCGGAAGTTGGAGTGAGCCGAGATTGCGCCACTGTACGCCAGCCTGGGTGACAGAGCAAGACTCTATCTCAAAAAAAAAAAAAAAAAGAAGAAAAAGAAATGTAATGAAGTGCTGGGCATGGTAGCTTATGCCTGTAATCCCAGCACTTTGGGAGGCTGAGGCGGGAGGATCGCTTGAGCCCAGGAGTTCAAGACCACCCTGGGCAACACAGTGAGACCTCGTCTCTACATAAAAATATTAAAGAATAGCTGGGCTAGGTAGTAGCACGTGCGTGTAGTCCTAGCTACTGGAGAGGCTGACATTGGAAGATCACTTTGAGCCCAGGAAGTTGAAGCTAGTAAATGGTAATCTCACCACTGTACTCCAGACTAGCGACAGAGGGAGACCCTATCTCAAAGGAAAAAACAAAACTGAGTAGACAGGTGTTCCGGTGGCATGATAGGTCCTAAATCCCCTCCCAGATCTGTGACCTAGGTCATGTGACTTTTCCTCTGGACCTCAGTGTCCCCATCTGAATGAGAAAAGCGCGGTGGGGAGGCGGATTTTCCAGTCTAAGCAGTGTAGGAGCCGCGGCTGAAAAGCCATACTCTGGGTTTCAAGTCCAGCGCACAGTCCCAGCAGGGCTCGGTGGGGCGGCCAGGGCGACACAAGGGATGGGGAGGTCCCACCTTCCTTCCCTCTTTGCCCACTCGCAGACCAAGGAGTTCATCTTCTCGGAGCTGCTCGCCAACCTGTACTCATGTGGGGACCAGAACACGCTGATGGAGGAGTCGGCGGAGCAGGCACAGCGGCGCGATGAGATGCTGCGCATGTACCACGCGCTGAAGGAGGCGCTCAGCATCATCGGCGACATCAATACGACCACCGTCAGCACGCCTATGCCCCCGCCCGTGGACGACTCCTGGCTGCAGGTGCAGAGCGTACCGGCCGGACGCAGGTACCAGGGCCGGCCCCCACGGCCCCAAAGCCCCCCAGCCCGGGGCCCGCGGGAGGAGTGCCGGGACCGGGCAGTGGCGCGCCCGCGTCACCGGGGTGGCTCCCACCTGGAGCGAGGGGCGGAGCTTAGAGAGGGCGGGGCTTGCTGCAGGGCGGGGCTTGCCGTGGAGCGCTGGCTGCGGGGCGGGGTGGAGCTGGGACGCGCGCCGCTGGGGGCGGGGCTTAAGCTCCGGCGACCGCCTCGGGGCGCGGCAGGGAGGGGGCTTGCGTGCATGGGCGTGGCCTGCACTGGGCTGGGGCGGGGCCTCGGGGTGGGCGGAGCCGCTCATCTGGCCTCTCCTTGTTCCTCGCTCCCTGTCGCCCTCAGGTCGCCCACGTCCAGCCCCACGCCGCAGCGCCGAGCCCCCGCCGTGCCCCCAGCCCGGCCCGGGTCGCGGGGCCCTGCTCCTGGGCCTCCGCCTGCTGGGTCCGCCCTGGGGGGGGCGCCCCCCGTGCCCTCCAGGCCGGGGGCTTCCCCTGATCCCTTCGGCCCTCCCCCTCAGGTGCCCTCGCGCCCCAACCGCGCCCCGCCCGGGGTCCCCAGGTGAGTAGGGCCTGAATGCGGCGGCAGAGGCCGCCGGACGGGCGTGGCCGGGAGGGAAATGGGGCTGGATTCCAGAGCATCGGACCTGGCCGCCAGAACCGGCCGTTTCCATCCCAGGCAATCGGACTCTGGGTGCCGGAGCCACGCCACGTGTGGCCGAGGGCTGGCGGAGCCTGCCCCCGAGGGAGCGCTGAGTCCCGGAGGTGGTCGTTTCTGGGGAGGGGCTGTGGGGCTCGTCCCACCTGCCCCCTTCTTTCCAGCACTTGCATGGCGCTTCCCTCTATTTTCACTCTTGGCGGCCGCCCACACGTTGCATTCCTCCTCCTTTCTTCTCGCTGTCCTCCATCCTCCATTCCGTCCAATTCCTCTCCCAGCCCCTGAGGAGCCTACCTCAGGTCTGAGTCTAAACCCCGATCTGCTCTGGGTGTGTGGATTTCCTTCAGCTACCCTGATGTCCCCACTTCCCAGTCCTGCCTCCTTTGAGCCATCCCAGGGGGTGTCCTGCCACTGGCCCACAGGAGCAGAGGCCAGGCTGTGACTGTGTGACTAGCAAGGTGTGTGATGTGTGTGTGGGCGTGCACACGAGTGTGAGAGTGGAAGAATGGCACCCAGGCCTGGGCTAGGACAGGAACAGGTGGGAAAGGAGCCTGGGGCCATGGGCAATCTGATGGCTCCCCCCACCCCACCGCGGCCCCCCGCAGCTTCTGGCACTACCCAGTCTAAACCAATGTGCAGGGGTGGCAGCAGGGGCAGGGATGGGAGTGGCTGAAGCCTGCTTCATTCCCAGAGATTTCTAGGGAAAAGCTTTCTACTATATCCTTTGGCTTGACCTTCTTGACCCATGACCCTCTTTCAGGGAAGTTCACTCGGATTCCCAGTCTGCTCTGTTTCCACTGGCCAGGTTCTCTAAGGAATAACACATCAGAACCATAGCGTCTGTTTTTGTTTCCACATGGCTGGAGGGTAGGGCTGTGGGTCTAGCACCCATAAACGAAAAGGAGGTAGGGATTGCGGCTTGCCGTATGATCCTCTGATGACCAAAGCAGATAGGTAGAGGCAAGCAGCATGATATTGGGTAAGAGCACTGGACTGGGAGTCCAGAGATGCTGCTTCACCATGGGCCTTTAGGCAAGTGCCTTTCCCTCCCAGAGCCTCAGCATCCCTTCTATCAAATGATGATCTTCTGCCTTTCTACCTGGGTGGTTGTGGGGATCGAGGGAGACAGTGGCTATAGGGATGCTGTGTTAACTGCAGATGCGACTGTAGGAGCACTTTGCTAACTGCCAACGTAAGTTCAGACTCTTCAGGGTATTTGGCACTCAGGTCTGTGGTGTGGTGTGCCATACGGGATGTAAGGTTTGATGCCTGCTCTGACTCTAGTCTTGCTAACACATGCAAAACATTTGGCAAATCACGGACCTGCCTTGGGGAAAAGAGTAGTCTGGGAGAGCTTCTTCAAGGCAACCTGACTTCAGTGCAGTCCGAGGCATGACCCCGATAGGCTTATGTGGCAAGGAATTGGGAGGGTATCTGAGTAAAGAGCTGCAGTGTGGGCAGAGATGTAGTGTGGGCTGCATCGAGGACAGCCACTGGCCAAAGCAGAGAACAGAGACAGAATGAGGAAGAGCTCTGCGGGGAGGGTGGGGCATAGGGTGGAGAACCTTCAAAGTCCGAAGAGTTCGACTTGTTGGGGCTCCATGCTGTAGGCAGTAGGGAGCCACGGAAGGCTCTTAGGTGGAGAAATGACAGCTGGACATTAGCAAGCAAGCCCTGTCTCCATGAGCAGCACGGGTGGTCCTCTAAGCACACCAGGCACAAGTGTGCAGGGAGCTGGTGCAAATGCCTCTGTGTGCGGGCGAGCTTCTGTGTTGTGACTCTGCCCACGCGTGTGCTTCAGTGTGCCGGGTGGCTGCATGCCCCAGATCCATGCTGCACGCGCCGGCCAGTGAGGGTGCTGGGCGCCGGGAGGTGGCGGGGAAGGAGGCGTATGCGTGTTGTTTGTGGGCATGTGTGTTAGCGTGTGCATGCAGGCCATGGGGCCTCACAGCATGTGTGTGCACGCCCGGGCGTGTGTGTGTGTGTGTGTGTCCCACCCCCAGGCCTGCCCCACCCGTGCGTGTGAACTGCCATGTTGATTTCGTGCTGTCTTTCAGAATCACTATCAGTGACCCCTGAGGAGCGTCAGCCATGGTAGGTACATGCCTCACCGCCTGCTGCATGAATGGTGTGTCTGCCCCGCTGCACCAGCTCCACATGGGGCATGCACCCGGGACCTCAGAGCCAGGTTCCCCACCCCTCCCTTCTGCAGCTGCAGACTTGCTCTTTCCTCTTTCTGTCCTCGCGTCACTGGCTCTCTCACCTCCCTTCCCAGCGAGCCTCGGGACTCAGTGCCACTGCCCAAGGCCTCCATGGCTGAGCCTAGGGGCTCTTGGAACAGGCTCCGCGCTCAAGCTGGCAGACATGGGTGCTCTCTGGAGAGGGCAGAGAGCTCATGGTTTATGGTGTAAGGGCTGGGAGCTTGAAGGCGGTTGTGTGTGGGGCTGGAGGCCTAGGAACATCATCCTGTGCACGCCGTGCCTGTTGTGCAGTCTGAGTTATGCTGCTGGGACAGGGCATCCAGCTCCCAGCCTGGGGCCATGAACCAAATCCACTGCAGAGCAGGGGTGATAGTCAGGGTCCCATCCTCTATCTGCCGTCAATCCAGTGGTGGTCTAGGGTAAAAGCTTGAAAGTCCCATATACACGGTCATTCCATGACACATCTCACAGGCCAGGCAGGGACACACAGCCCCCTTCCCTCCCTCCTGGGTACCGTCATAGCTGCTAGGGTGTGACTGAAGGCAGTGTCCCTGGCCCCAGCTGAAGCACCATGGCCAGCCAGCGGACTCACACACCTTGGCCTGTTACACTCCTCGGGTGCCATTCAGCCAAGGGGACAACCGTGCCTGCTGGCCGGGCTCAGCTCCGCCCAGCAAGCCCACCCCCACTTCTCCTGCCACTGACTCTCACTCTTCTGCTTTTCCCAGCAGGAAGGGCCCAGCTTCACCTACGCGACCTGCAGCCCCCCGACCAGCTGAGGCTCCCCTCTTAGACTTATAAGTCTATGGCTACTGGCATCCAGCTGCCTGCCCTCCCTGCCTCCCCCAGGGTCCCTTCAGAGGGTCCTGGGTTTTCTGACCACCCAGAGGGGCCTCCAGTGCTCCCTCCAGCCATCCCTTTTAGCTCCGCCCTCCTGGTTCAAGCAGTGTTCTTTCTGTATCAGGCCTGGTGGCTGTTGTGTGGAGCTCCCCAAAGCAAGAGGTGGCCCCAGGCCAGGGGGTTGGAAGACAGCCAGAGAAGAGGGAAGCGCAAGGGGGCCAAGCATCAGCCTCAACTGCGGGTGCACTGCCTGGGTGCCGTGTGAGAGGCCAGTGTGTGTGGGGTGGGGAGGGCCGCCGCAGCCCCAAGGCACTATCTATCTGTGAAGCTCTGCCTCCTCCCTCCGTCTTCCTCCCCTTTCCCTTCCAGTCCCTCTTTTCCAGGAATCTTGCACCCGCCCCTCCCTGGCCCTCCCACCACTGCTGCAACTCGGCCAGGCCAGCCATGTGCTGCACTTGCCTTACCAGCTCTCTCCTCGCTTTTTTCTCTCCCGTTTTCTCTCTGCTTTCTCTCCAACTGCCAGCCGATCGGGTCAGGCAAGTCCATCCCGTCCTGAGAGTCCCAGGCCCCCCTTCGACCTCTAAACAGATCCCTCCTCTTCTCGGAGACCTCCCTTTCCAAGCCTGCCTGGACGGCTGTTCTGTGACTTGACAGTGGCTCCCCCAGCCCCAAAGCCAGCTCCCTTCATCTGTGACTTAGTCTGTTGTAGTGGTGAGCTGACACACATCCAGGCGTGACCGTTGGTGAAAACTTGTGCCCCCTCTGTGATATGCCCCTGCCCTGTTCTATAAATACTCATATATATATACACATCTACACATGGCCGACCGCCTCACCTCTAGCGCTGGGAATCAGTCACCGTGCTGTCCTTGTGGAGTCTTGTGGCCCAACTACAAGAGAACGCTGTCCCCCGACATCCCCATTCCAAAGTGTGCCACCTCCAGTGAGCCTCCCTGTCATGCCCGGCCTGTGGACAGCCAGCCCCCACCACACCTCCCACCCCCCCGCCAAGCATGGGGGTGCTGTGCAGGCAGCCGTGTGGCCTGACAGTCTCTACCAGTCCTACTGTCCCCCGGCTGAGAATAAAACCCATTTCTGGATAATGGGGAATGTCTCCTCTGCTGGTTGTGTTCTCTCTGGAGCTCAGGGGAGGGGAAGGGCTAAGCCATGTCTAGGGTGCTGTTGGGGGCAGTGAAAAGACCACATCCTCTCCAAGGGACACTCCTCCTGGAAAGCCCCTGGAGCTTAGCTGGCTCTCATCCTGTGAAGCTGGCTCTGGCCACTAGGGGGCAGGGCCATGAACTCAGCCTGGAGGGAGCCTGCAGGGCAGCCTGCATTCTAGAGGGACAGTCAGAACAGGCCACCAGGCGCAGACAGGCAAAGGAGGCAGGGAGACGGAACAGAAGACACCTGGGCTGGATGGACGTCAGTGCCCTTGGGTCCTGGCACCCTGCCTTCTGAGCCTGTTGGCCATAAGGGCCGGACTGTCCCTCGTAGGTGCCATAGCAGTCCCCATGGAATCCCCCAGGTGTCACCAGGCAGCATAGTTCAGACAGGTTACAGACGTGGAAGGTCCCAACAGCCCAGTTGCACATGCTCAGACACTCTGGGGCTTCCTGTTCAGTGGCACAAACTCCAGGACCCAGTGAGGGAAACAGGAACATGGCAGGCCAAGCAGTATGGCTAAATCCATTTATTCCGAAATAGAAAGCAAAATAAACAGGAGTCGCATCACCAGGGCGCCACGACCCCATCCCCGCCTCCTCCTCTGTCCTATGCTATCAATAAATAAGTTTCCCAGCCCCAAATAATTATTAGAACCTCCTCCCCGTGTGCCAGCTCCAACCTCTGCTAGGTATGATACAGGGGGCGGCGCTACCCCCAGAATATACAAAATGTTACACAGATACAATATATACACTGGGGAAGCGGGGCCACCCCAGCAGCCCGTGCCCTCACCTGTTCCACAGTGAGCCCCACTGTCCTGCCTCAGCTGCCTCTCAGTGTAAGAAGATGGGAGCCCCCCTGAGGGAAAAACTGCTTTGGTGAGAGTAAGGAGGCCATTAGGCCTCCTCCAAACAAGCCAATTCTATAAGCATCTGGCTCGTAAATAACAATATTCACCATCCAGAAATTTAAGGAGTCAGCCCTGGCCAAGGTGGCAAAGGGTCTGCACGTTTGTCTCCCCCCATTAGACAGGGGTCTTATTTTGCTACTGTAAGAGTAAAGGGCAGGGACATGATGGGGCAGAGCCTCCGGCCCTACTTCTCCAGGCTTTGCTGACAGTGGCCTGTTTTTTTTTTTTATTTTATCCCAACATTTTAATCCCGTAACTTTTTTCTTCTGATGTGGAGTCTGGCTCTGTCACCTAGGCTGGAGTGCAGTGGCACGATCTCCACCTCCCGGGTTCAAGCGATTCTCCTGCCTCAGCCTCCCGAGTAGCTGGGATTACAGGCACGCGCCACCACACCAGACTCATTTTTGTATTTTTATAAAGCCGGAGTTTCACCATGTTGGCCAGGCTGGCCTGACCTCAGGTGATCCACTCGCCTTGGCCTCTCACAGTTCTGGCATTACAGGCATGAGCCACCATGCCTGGCCTTTTTTCGTAACTTTTATACCATAACTTTTTTATCCCATAACCTTTTTTATCCCGTAACTGTTAGTCCCATAACTTAATTTTTTTTAATTTAGAGGCCTGCTTTTAGATGACAGTGATCTTCACCTCATCTGCACCTGTCTACCCCCGTTAGACAGGGGTTGTATGCTTGCTACTGTAAGGGTAAATAGGTGATTGGGAAGGGATGGTAGGGACATGGTGGGGGCAGGGCCTCTAGCCCCACTTCTTCAGGCTTTGCTGATAGTGGCCAGCTTTTAAATGATGGTGATCTTCACCTCATCGTTCTCGTCAGCCCGGTAAAAAAAAGGAATGCAGGGGTTGCTACCCAAGCCTGGGCGCTCCCGGGGGTTCTGCATCTCACGAAGCAGCTGCATTATCTGTTGTGCAGTGGGGTTGTCTCGGGGAGAACCCTCCCCAGTCTCTCCTCGGGCAGGCTCGCTGCCGGCGAGGCTCACCTCACAAAGACCTTTGGAGAGAGAGAGGCAGGGCTCTGAGCACCATGTGAGCCCTCCCTTGCTCCTGCCTGCCCACACCTCCCGAGGGTTCTTACTCACCACCCTGCTGGTTGGCAGCCCCAAGCTCCTGGGGGGCTGGGGCTCCTGGATTGGGCTCATCTGCAGGGTTCTGGGCAGCTGCCAGGAATCTGCTATGCCACTCATTGCGGTCGTTCACAAGCCGTAACACCAGCTCCTGCAGCTCCAGCAGCTTCACCTGGAGGGAGGGGTGTTCAGCTGCCGCGCCCATGCCTGTGCCTGTGCCCACCCCACAGAGATGTTCCACGCTGTACCTTCATCTCCTCTTTGTCCTGGGCCAGCCTGCTGATGTACTCCTCCTTCTCCCGGTGCCGCTCCTTCAGCACTGCCCTCTGGCTCTGGTACAGTGCGATGTACTCTCCTGCAGGAGAACAGGGCTCAGATGCTGGGTTCCCTCCGATCGCTCTACACCACCTCCTGCTGTGTCGTGGCCTCCCACTCACCAATGGTGTCTGTCTCTCCAGAGAGCTGGATGCAGCGATGTTCCAGTTCCTCTACCCTCTCCTTCAGGTCCGCCTTCTCCTGCATGAGCTCCATAAATCGGCTCTGGAGCCAAAATAATGGGGTCATATCTTGGCAGCGACCTGCCCCACCCCTACCCTTCTTGGCCCATGCCAGGAGAGACTCAATTCACCTGCAGCTTCTCCATGGCCTCCTGTAGGGCCCGGTGGGTCTCCCCACACACAGAATCGCCCCCAGTCCCTGGGGGTGGGGCTGCCGCCTCAGGCTCCTGGGCCGAGGCCAGCAGGTGAGCCAGGCGCTGGCAGCGCACCCTTTGCTCCTTCAGCTGCCCACGTAGCTTTGCCTGCTCCTCCTTGGCACTGGCTACAGCTGAGTTGAAAAATGCCACCTGCAGGCAAGAGAGGTGCATTCTTGGAGGGGGATACATAGGACGAACAAGGCAGGGAAGTGGAGAGCAGCCCTTCCCTTGGGGCCTCAGAAGCTGCACCTGTTGGTCACAGGTGAAATGGTGTCTGACCACTGGCTCCCAGGGAAGGGGTGAGGGTCCAGAGAAAGCAGAAGGCCAGGAAACCAAGAGAAAAAGGGGGTCTGGGAGGGACCACAAAGGGAGGCAGCAAAGCTGGGGCAGGAGGAGTCAGCCTCACCATGGCCTCCCGGCTCTCCAGGTCCTCTGGGATGCTCGGCATGGGCCAAGGCACCTCCTCCTCCTGCTCGTCCTCCCTGTCCAGTCCATCTCCTATTGGGGGTGGCCAGAGGGGTCATCAGACAACCCAACAAGGTTATAGTGGGCCCACCTCTGCCCCCACCCTCACTGTGTAACCCTGAGCCAGCCCGTCCCCAGAGGGAATGAGCAGCTGTCCTTAATTTTTATTTTATTCCTTTTGAAGAGCCACGGTCTCGCTATGTTGCCCAGGTGCAGTCCCACTACCCATCAGCACAGGAGTTCTAACCTGCGCCATTTCTGACCTGGGCCAGTTCACCCAACCTCAGGCAACCTGGTAGTCCCGTTCCCAGGAAGTCACTATATTGATGCCCAACTTAGTGTGGACGGCCGGTCAGCATAATGACCAGCTGTTCTAAAGGTCTCTTCCAACTCCTCAATCCTACGCTGCTAACAGTCCCTGATTCCTCCTAGGGCTCTCTCCTCTTCTGGTGAGCAGGTTCCCGTACCTTCCCCGGGGAGAGCTATGAGGCTCAACTGGGCTCGTAGCTGCTGGTTCTGCTGGCTGACAGCTTCCAGGTGCTCCTAAGGGGCCAGGAAAGAGAGTGAGAAGGCACAGAGGTTGCCAGGTCGTCCCCCTCAGGGCCCTGCCCTCAGCAACTCCCTCACCTGGGTTTCCTGCAACTCTTGGCTGGCCATGTTGGCCACCGCTTTGCCCTGAGCTTCCTGCTGCTGCAGCTGGTCCACGAGCTGGGTCTGCAGCAGCAACTGGTTGTGCAGCGCCTCCTTCTCAGAGGTCAGCTGCTGATAGGCGGCCACCTGCTGCTGATAGGCGGCCACGTACTGCTGCAAGTGTCCCAGGTACTGGTCTCGCTGCTGCTGCAGACTCTGAGCCTCTTGGCTCTTCAGCTCCACCTGCAGGAAGATCCTGGGCGTGAGGGCAGGTGGTGGCTGACTTCCAGATTCTGGGCCCATAAATAGGGTAGCAAGGGCATGCTGGGGCTCTGTCGCCTGCCCAGACCCTTGGCCCCTTGCTCCAGGCCTAAAGGACTGCCTACCTTGCCTAGAGCCTCATGCCTCCTTCCCCAGCCTCAAATCTCACACCCTTGCTCCCACCATTTGAACTGTAGGCCACAGACTGGTGGAAACACGGAGTCAACCACCATCTGCTAAGTGTGCTACATGCCTAACGCTATCTACATATTATCTCATTTAATGAATTTCCTTTTTAAGTTAAAGAAACCGAGACTTAGAGATGCAATGTAGTTGAATCGTGACCAGTGGAGGAGAGGTCGGAATCCAGTTTGAATCTAAGAAGCCTCTTATACCACTCTCTTTCCCTATGACTGGGGGCTCCAAGCCTCTAGCTAGAATGATGATGTCCAGACCAGAGAGGAGCCCAGGGCTATCCACTTCTAAAAGTCTGAGGGCAGGAAGCAAGAAACAGTCACAGGACTGCCCTAGAGGGTGCTGGAGTCACCTGTCCCCCAGGCTGGAGCTGCTTCTGGCCTCACACCTCCCATCCCCAGAGGCTGGTGCCCGCCTCCCAGCCCTTCGTGGATGGGGCGGGGTTACCGTCTCCTTCAGCTCGCTCAGCTTCTCCTGCAGCTCGCCCAGCTTCTTTCCCAGCTCCTTCTTGACATGCTGCTCTGACTGCAGTGCACTGGTGATCTCCATGTTCTCATTAGTCTGGATAGGGAGAAGCAATCAGCGGTCACCCAGTGCAGCTGGAGACCCCAGAATTTGGTGGCTGCCTCCTAGGGCACCAGGAAGGGTGAAGGCAGGTTAGAAAAATCATCCCCTCTCCCCGACAGCCATCCAGAGCAGGGCTCGGCTCATAGGTGACTTCAGAAGTACCATTTCATGTGAGGGCTACACTGCCCCATTTTACAGGTGGGAAAACAAAGCGCCGGAGGGCTAGAGAGGAGAGCAGGCTCCCTAGGTAGGGCCGCGCACCAGCTTTACGAATCCGCTCTGCAGCTCGGCCAGCTGCTCCTTGAGCTCGCGGTTCTGGGAAAGCGCTCGGCTGATGGTGGTGCGGTCATTCTGCATGGTCTCCAGGATTTGCCTGCGAGCCTCCGCCTGCTCCCCCCAGAGCTCAGCCGCCCGCTCCAGCTCCAGCAGCCTCTCCTCCTGCTCCCGGTTCAGGCGACTCAAGCCCTCATTGTCTTGCACCTGGGCTTGCAGCCGTCCTGCCAGACTCTCCAGCTCCTTCCGCAGGTGCTCAGTCTCCGCCTGTAGCTGCTGCTCCACCTCGGAGGGCCCTGCTGGGGGCTCTGGGGGCGGGGGCTCAGCTGAGAAAGGAGGCAGACGATAAGGGCCTCTGGATCACAAAAAAAGCCCTCCTCTTGGTCTTATGCTCCCCACACTTGGCCTCCCTGCTAATGATTCTTTGCACCCGGATGGCAGCCAGTCTTCCAAGCCACTATCCAATAAAGACAACTATGGGTGGCTGACAAACGGCACTCCTCCCTCTTTACTGATGGGGACACTGAGGCTCATAGAGATGACAAGACTTGCCATCTCCTGGCACAAACCTCTTCCCTCTGCCTCAATGCCAACTCCCTGGGGCATTCTAAGCCACCCCCGCAGCCCTCTGACAAAAGTCCTGCTCCCAGGTCACCCCAGCCCCAGCTTACCCATCTGGTTCCTCAGTTCAGCCAAGCTTGTCTCCAGCTCCTGTACCCGACTCATGCTACGCTCCTTCTCCTCCCTCAATGTGTGCACCTGTCCAAAGCACAGCGGGAAAGGGCTGGTAGCTGGACAGGCTACCATCTTCCTCTCTGCCCCCACCTCCACAAAGCCCAGACCCATGACCACCTCTGGCTGTGCTTCTCCCATTTTACAGATGCCCACAAAGATCAAGTGACCTCTCTAAGGTTGTTGGGGAGCTGAAGGGTCAGGTCTCACCTGCTCTGATACTTGCTGCATCCTCTGCCGCCACATGGCACTCTCTCCTTTGAGATTTTCTGCATATTTATCTCTCTCCATTTGGAGTTGTCTAACAGACTCCATTACCTGCAAGAATGGGTACAGAAGTTAGGAAGGGTTGTCACTGGTCCTCACCTGCTCCTGGCCACCTGGGGTCATCTTCCTTCCACATCTCTCCCCTGCAAAGCCTCACCTGCCCCAGGTGTGCTTCCAGCTGCGCCCGCTCCTCCATGGCCTGTTGTAACTGCTGGTTAGCATCAGGGGCTTCGCACTGGCTTGAAAACTGGATGGTAAAGAGAGTTTAGATGTGGGGAGCCCAGGCCATTCCACACAGTGCCCCTTAAAAAGGCTAGGGCTAGGCTCAATGTACAACTCGGTCAATACAACTTTGCTGTCAAGTTTACTTTAGAAATAAAAAATAATCTTAAAAAGATCTCAGGCCAGGCATGGTGGCTCATGCCTGTATTCCCAACACTTTGGGAAGCTGAGGTGGGTGGATTGCTTGAGCTCAGGAGTTCAAGACCCACCTGGGCAACATGGCAAAGCCCCATCTCTACAAATACAAAAATTAGCCAGATGTGGTGGCGTGCACCTGTAGTCCCAGCTACTTGAGAGGCTGAGGCAGGAGGATCACTTGAGCCTGGGAGGTAGAGGTTGCAGTAAGCTGAGATCACACCACTGCACTTCGGCCTAGGTGACAGAGCGAGACCCTGTCTCCAACAAACAAACAAACAAACAAACAAACAACTCTACTCTCTATTATTACCATGGAATAATAAAAGTGTTGCCTTGAAACTCAGAAGGAAATAAACAGACTCATGAGCTAGCCATATAAATGTAATCTCTAAAATAATGGTTTTCACTCATGATGCTTAAAAAAAAAAAATTTTTTTTAAGCCCTAACCCCGAGATTCTGATTCTCCAGGTCTACAGCAGGGCCCCAATTTGTAGATTTTTAGCACTCTCTAGAGGATTCTACGGCAGGACCAGAACAAGGACCCAAATTTTCCAGCTCTTGGCTGGAGCCTCCCCACACCCTGCATGATCCCTAGACCATGGCCTCAGCTGGATGGGGCTCCAGCCACTCCCAGGGCTGCAGCCTCTTGCCTGTTGAAGCAGGAGTTCGGTCATCTCTAACTTCTTTTGCAGCTCTTCCAAGTTAAGCTGCATGCCAGCCTTCTCAGTCACTAGGAATCGAAGCTTCTCTTCCAATTCTGATTTCTCTTGCTTCAGGTCCTCATTGCTTTGGCTATAGCCAGAGGCAGTAGAGAAAGGAAGGAATGAAGAACAGAAAGAACTGCTTTGGTGATCAACCCCCTTGCCCCACAACCACAGAACCATGGCATTGGAAGGAACCCCAGGAATCAAAAGTCACATGTAGCAGGCCAGAGAGATGACATGAGTTGCCCAAGGCTACACCATGAGTCAGTGGCACAGCTGGTACTAGAGCTTTGCTGGGCACACATGCAAACCTGTATGACCAGCTCGCCATGCTTACCTGTATACCCCCCACCTCCCAGCATACCACCCATGCTAAGGGCCCCCAGACCTCCCATCCCACCATCCCCCATCCTACGTGTTCTTGTATAATTCCAGCCTGAGGGCATCTCTCTCTTTGGTTAACTCCTTGTTGTACTGCAAATACAGAAAGGTTAAGTCAGGATATAGCAGGCAGAGGAGCTGCTGGCCAACCAGTAACAATAGCTACAGTAACTACTCCACAGTAATACTTCCTCATTCTCAATCACATTGACATGTTTCCTAGGCATTTCCAAGCCCATGGTCTCATTTTGTTGTTGTTTTTTTTTTGTTTTGTTTTGTTTTTGAGACCCAGGCTGGAGTGCCATGGTGAGATTTCAGCTCACTACAACCTCCGCCTTCCAGGTTCAAGTTATTCTCCTGCCTCAGCCTCCCAAGTAGCTGGGACTACAGGCGTGCACCACCACGCCTGGCTAATCTTTGTATTTAGTAGAGATGGGGTTTCACCATGTTGGCCACACTGGTCTTGAACTCCTGACCTCAAGTGATCTGCCTGCCTCAGCCTCCCAAAGTGCTGGGATTACAGGCATGAGCCACCACACCTGACTGATCTCATTTTTGTTGTTGTTGTTAATTGTTTATTTATCAAGAGAAACTATTTCTTAGCCCACATATTCATGTGTCACAGTGCAGGAACCTGAGTCAGTGACAAACTTTCAGGTAATTCAACCTGAAGAAATTCTTTCTATTCCAAGATGACTTTATACTACGAAAACCAGCCTTCTTCATCTCCTCAAAATCTTTCTCGGGATTGCAGTTTCTGCAGAAATCTGCATATGCCTTCTTTCTTGGTTCAGCCACACCAAACAGATAGCTGCAACCCCGAAGGATACCAGGAATGCTCCAACCACGTGACCAAAAACCCAAAACGCCTGGGTTTTGCCAAAACTTTGGAAGCCATGGTAGTTACTGTTCTTGATACATATGCCAACCTCAACACCAACGTCCTCCCTTTTTCTTTTTTGAGATGGAGTCTTCCTCTGTCACCCAGGCTGGAGTGCAGTGATACCATCTTGGCTCACCGCAACCTCTGCCTCCCAGGTTAAAGCAATTCTCCTGCCTGAGACTCCTGAGTAGCTGGGATTACAGGCCTATGCCACCACACCCAGCTAATTTTTTAATCTTTTTTTTAATTTTTTTTTTTTTAAGAGATGGGGTTTCACCATCTTCGCCAGGCTAGTCTTGAACTCCTGACCTCGTGATCCACCCATCTCGGCCTCCCAAAGTGCTGGGATTACAGGCATGAGCCACTGCACCTGGCCTTAATTTTTGCATTTTTAGTAGAGATGGGGTTTCACCATGTTGGTCAGGCTGGTCTCAAACTCCTGACCTCATGATCTGCCCGCCTCGGCCTCCCAAAGAGCTGGGATTATAGGCGTGAGCCACCGCGCCCAGCCTAGTCTCATTTGTTTTTAAAAGAACTTAGTAAGGGTGGAAGGGACAGGGAAAGAGAGCCAATTTATGTATGTATGTACGTAGGTATGTATGTACATGTATTTATTTATTTATTTGAGACAGAGTCATATGTATTTATTTATTTATTTGAGATGGAGTCTCCCTCTGTCACCCAGGCTAGGGTGCAGTGGTGCCATCTCGGCTCACTGGAACCTCCAGCTCCTGGTTCAAGTGATTCTCCTGCTTCAGCCTCACGAGTACCTGGGATTACAGGCATGCACCACACCTGACTAGTTTTTTATTTTTATTTATTTATTTATTTTTGAGACGTAGTTTCACTCTGTTGCCCATGCTGGAGGGCAGTGGTACAGTCTCAGCACACTGCAACTTCTGCCCCCTGGGTTCAAGCAATTCTCCTGCCTCAGCCTCCCAAGCAGCTGGGATTACTGGGGCATGCCACCATGCCTGGCTAATTTTTTGTATTTTTAGTAGAGACGGAGTTTCACTATGTTGGTCAGGCTGGTCTCGAACTCCTGATCTCAGGTGATTCGCCCGCCTCGGCCTCCCAAAGTGCTGGGATTACAGGTGTGAGCCACCACACCTGGCCAGAGAGATCAGATAACATTGCTGTTGTTATTACCATTATTACTACCACTGTTTGAATCTTTATTGAGTGCTTCACCAGGTACTATGCTAACAATCCCATTTAATCCTCATAACCACCACATGAGACAGTTACTATTACCTCTATTGTGTAGATGAAAAACATGGGGTGGCTGCCTGTAATCCCAACACTCTGGGAGGCCGAGGTGGGTGACTCACCTGAGGTTAGTAGCTGGGATTACAGGCATGCGCCACCACACCTGGCTAATATGGCAAAACTCCATCTCTACTAAAAATATAAAAAATTAGCCGGGCGTGGTGGCAGGCATCTGTAATCCCAGCTACTCAAGAGGCTGAGGCAGGAGAATCGCTGGAACCCGGGAGGCGGAGGTTGCAGTGAGCCAAGATCATGCTATTGCACTCCAGCCTAGGCAACAAGAGCGAAACTCTGCCTTAAAACAAACACACAAAAACATGTAGTATTAGACGTTAAGTGCTTGCCTAAGATCACTTAGACAGAGCTGGGATTGCTGGTATATCTGATTCTCTAAGCCCATTTGTTCTCTGGGGGTGGGGCCACAGATAGGAAGGGGGTAATTAATCTTTTGTTCACTTTTTGAAAGGATGATACAGGTAGGGCGTGGTGGCTCACGCCTATAATCCCAGCACTTAGGGAGGCCTAGGCGGGTGGATCACGAGGTCAGGAGACCATCCTGGCTAACAGGGTGAAACCCTGTCTCTACTAAAAAAAAAAAAAAAAAAAATACAAAAAATTAGCTGGGCATGGTGGCATGCGCCTGTAGTCCCAGCTACTTGGGAGGCTGAGGCCAGAGAATCGATTGAAGCCAGGAGGTGGAGGATGCAGTGAGCCAAGATCACACCACTGTACTCTAGCCTGGACAACAGAGCAAGACTTGTCTCAAAAGAAAAAAGTAAAAGAAAGGATGATACATTTGCATAGTCCAAAACTCAGAAGGTACAAAAGGGAAATATCTCCCAGCCATGCTGTTCCTCTCTCCTGAGTTTTTTATGAATCCTTGCATGCGCCCATGCACGCACGCGCGCGCGCACACAGACACGTTCCCTCTCTCTACACAAATGGTAACACACTAAAGATACTCTTCTGTATCTTCACAGTACGAGTATCATATCCCCTACCTACGACTTGGCCAAGACCACAACCAGGAAAGGGAAGGGCAGGCACTTGGCCTCCAAGCTCTGTGTTCAGTGTTTGCTCCGCACAGTGCTTCCCAACTCACCCACAGCAGCTGACTCAGCCCCAGGCTGCCTCTAACAACCACACACAAAAGGAGTGAGAAATGGCCCATACTGCCTTCTAGGGAGGACATTCCACCCTGCAAAAGGGACCTTAAGGCTCACTCCTCTATCTGGGAAGCCAGCCTGCCAGGGGACGGGGCAGGCAGTTGGACTCACCCTGTCTGCCTTCTTTTGCTGCGTGGAGACAGCAGAGAGAGCCCGCTCCAACTCTCCCACACGCCGCCGGGAATACTGCAGGCGGCTGGCCAGGTCTTCGGACTCTCCTGGAATGAGAGAGGTTGACATGGGGCCCAAAGGACTCCCCCTAAAGGCCTGTCAAAGTGCCAGGCTGAAGGATGATGGAGTGCCCAGATTCCCACCTTCTTTCTGCCTGGCAGCATGCTGAGTGTGAGCCAGGGCTGTCTGTAACTCAGCTTTCTCTGATACGAGGATTCCTATGGTCTGAATGTGAACCTTTGGGAGAAAAGTCAAGCAAGTGCTGAAAAAGAAGGAAAGAAACATTCTCCAGAGGACAGGAGGGAACTCCACGCCCTCCACTCACCTGTAACTGCTCCCTTAGGGCTCCCTGTTTTTGGTGACATTCTTTCTTTTCCTACAGGAAGAGGAAGACAGAGGAAGAGAGAAGCTCTTACTAGGCAGAGATGACACAGCAAGGGACATGTCCCCAGAATGCCACCAATGCCCCAGGACAGGCCCACCCATGGGACCAAGTTATCAGGGACCCTGTGGGGATGGGGTGGAATCTGGGGAGGGGTGGTGAGCCTTCTTCCCCAGGCTGGGAGTGGGTGAGATGAGACTGAGGCCTCTACATTTGAATGCCCCCCAAACCCAGCAGTCATGTTGTGAGCAAACAAAGAAATCACGTTACTTCTTCCAACTGATCCGTAATTTCTTGGTTCTGTTGTTTCTGTGGGGAGAGTCAAAGGAAGGTGACTGAGGGTGGCCCCCTCAACTCTATTCCCCAGACCAGGAAGGGGTAGGCAGAGGCCAGGAATGGATTTTAAAGGCAAAGGTCTCAGACCCAATGGGAACACGAGATGATAAACTCTCCTCAGGCTCCCAAGGAAAAGGGATTTGGGTCTTTGTTGGTTTTTGCCCACAGCCACAGAACTGGGTCTGGATCTGGATTCTCTTGAAAGAATAGTAACATAAACCTCGAGAGATGAAGTATGAGAAAAGCCCACCCTTCTGCCAGCTTGTGATTTAGAAAGGTGCATTCATTCAACAAACATTTGCTGAACATATATGGGCCAGGTACAGTTCTTAATAGCAGGGATATAAGACAGAAAAAGACAGACAGGAGCCCTTGGCCCTGAGGTTTACATTCTAATGGGCCTTTAAATCTTAGACTCTCAGAGCTAAGAGACCTCTGATACTCTCTAACTCTACCTCCTCAGGAAATGCAAGCCCAAGGAGGAGAAGTGGCTTGTCCAGAATCAAACAGCAAATTAAGGACTGAGTCAAGGTGGAAATATGGGGCTCCTGACAACCAGTCAGGCTAGCACCTCCCTGAGAGGCAACAACCCCAGGGCGTGTGTGGCAAGGACTCGAGCAGGGGTGTCTAGAGAAGACAGAGTAGGCAAAGAGGGCAGCAACAGAAGAGCCATGCTGCATGCTCCGTGCTCTGGGGTCCCTCCAGCTGAGGCCTGGGCCCCCCAGCTCCCCATTCGCCCTTGGCACCAGGGGCCCCCTGCCCCTTTCTTCAGGGCCCCAATGGGAAACTGGAGCCCAGGATTGGCAGCATGGAATCAGGGGACCCCACTGGACTCTTACCAATTTCTCTATCGTGACATTGAGTTGTTTGTTTGTTACATAGCTGGAGTCCAGGGCTACCGCTAGCTGTTGGTACCGGCTCTGAGGCGCATGCAGAGAGGAGGAGTTGGAGGAGGATTGGGGGGAGAGGTAGAGAGAGCAATCATTAGGGTTGGGGGGTGTGTGGGCTGTCTCAGCTGGCAGAGGGGCACCCAGCCCTCACTGTGGGAGGAGGTTGGAGGGCTGGCCTGCAGGGTCACTGAGCCATGGCCCAGGGCCTCTTACCTCCAGGTCTTTCAGGTTAGCAGATGATGCCGGGCCCTCCCCATTGACACACGTTGTAGACTGTAAGAGATGAGAATGCACATGGAGATGTTCTGTCCTCCCAGCGTCTAAGCCCTCTGACTTCCTTTCTTCCCTGTCATCTGGCAACATTTTCTTTTCTGCCTAACTTGGACCCTTTGTCCCGTAAACCCTTTTGTGCCAACTTCTCTCATGGTTCTTATTTCCCCACCATCCTTCCCTCCCGAGCAGCTCTCATCCAGTGCTGCAGCAGGATAAAACGATGCAACCAGTTACAGGCTCCAACTCCTTTATGTGTACAGCTTCAAGGGAGAAGGCTCAGGGAAGAGGTGACTCCCTCAACATTGCCCAGAAAATCAGCTGGTCCCAGGATCTTCCCTCTCTCATGAATCCCTGCCTCAGTTTCTTTCTGTCATACTTTCCTTCCCCCAACACCCCACTCTGGGCCCCAATTTCTGAGGTACCTCACAAACAAGACCATTGAGCTGTTGGGAGAGTTGTCGCAGGCTCTCGGTTGATGAGAAAGTCCTAGGGATGGAGACACAGGGGTCAGGGGTGCAGGTGGTTCAGTGGGAAAGAAGGTCATGGGCAGTGGCCTCCCTGACTCTCTCCACCTAGAGACTGCTGCCCGAACAGGAGACACTCACTTGGTTTCATCCATGAGATTAGGGACATTGTCAGCATCATGATTCTGTGTGGAAGAAATATATGAGATGGTCATTCAATTTCTGACTCACCCCATCCTGGGTAAGAATCACCCAGGATGGGGTGAGTCAAGCTCCCAAAGTCATTCCAACAATCTTCCATCTCCCCAGACCTCAAAGAAAAGCCTAGTCTGAGCCTTCCCCAGCCTGGTCCCCAGGAAGAGCCGTTGGCCCTAGGGAACAAGCTACCTGTGAGAGAAGAGAATCCATAGTAGGTACAGGAGGGCAGGGGGCAGAGGGGAAGAAGGCACAAACCTGAGGTGCCACCATGCTAGTGAGACTGGCACCAGAGGAAGGGACACCGCCAGGTAACACGGTGTCATCAGATGGTTGTAGAGAAGCAGCATTGTCCTTGGGTGTCTGTCATAGAACAGAGCAGGGGGTTAGGGGGCCATGTGGGAGAGAAGGTGCCTCAGTGCCATGAACACAGGGTGTGGAACAGGTAGGATGGGTGTTGCTGCAGTCAGAGTGACAGTCACGCATGCTAGGAGCCACTCGGGGGTGTGCATATGGTTGCCCAGGCCTTGGGCTGCTAGGCAGCATTTCAGATGGTCAAAGCTCAAAGCAGGGGCTGCACGGCCCCCTTCACAAACACAAGGACCTCACTCTCCCTGGAGCTCAGCAAAAGACAGCAGCAGGCTCTGACCTGTGACAGCCACAGCAGGTGGGAGGAAGGTGTGCCAAAGTCAGGGAGAAGAAAGGCAGTATTCTACCAGAAGGCCAGTCTGTGCTGCAGAGTGACACTAACTGGGCCCCTGCTGGTCAGAGGATGGTGATGAAGAAGTATTTGTCTGGGCAATGCCCAATGTAGCTATCTGCCTCTCTCCTCCTTGCCTCCCTTCCCTTCTTCTCTGTGGTGGCACAATCATAGCTCACTGCAACTTCCACCTCCTGGGCTCAAGCAATCCTCCCACCTCAGCCTCCCTAGTAGCTGAGATTACAGGTGCACACCACCATGTTCAGCTAATTTTTATAGAGACACAGTCTCGCCATCTTGCCCAGGCTGGTCTCAAAGTCCTGGGCTCAAGTGATCCTCCCATCTTGCTGTCCCAAAGTGTTGGGATTACAAGTGTGAGCCACTGCACCTGGCCTATTGGCTGTGTTTCTGATTCAGGCCTTTTCAGGAAAAAAAAAAAAAGTGTCCCAATTAAAATACAAGCCTCTCCTCACTCTCTGGAGGTAAAAAGAGAATAAATTATGGCCACCACCCCCACCCCGACCTCTTACCTCCAAAAACATCTACCCAACCAAGAAGCCACCCAAGAAAACAGAGGTAAGACATCTGCCCTATGGCTCTTGGCAACTTGGAAGTTGTGGGGCCTCCTTCCTGGGAATAGTACCTGGGGACAATTCTAGGCTTCAGGACTTGGAGTCACGTGGAGCCTCTCCCTTGACCCCAACTGGACCTATCTGCTTGACCAGAGCCCCACCCAGCCTCTCTCCAGGCTCTGGCTTTACTCTTGGCCCAAGCCTCTGGCTCTAGAGATCTTCTAATATCCAACAGGCCAGATGGGCAGACAATGGAAAAAGCTGCTGACCAGCTAAGCTTGACAAGAGAGAAACACCAAGGAGCCAAGGCCTGGCCAGGAAGCTGGGTCTGGGGGAAGTGGCTATACCTCTCTCTAGGGACAGGACTGTCTGCTCACTGGACCCTTCAGCCCGGACCTCTGAAAACCCAAATCTGCTTCCTTCCTTAGAGCAAGTGCTACAGAGGCTGGCAGAATTGAAGATGAGCCAAGTTGTCTTTGCATCTTTGCAAGTTTACTGTGACCATGTAATCTGGTGTTGCCTTGACAATGTCTACAACTGAATCTAATAGGTCAGAGCAGGGGTTCAGCACTGGCCAGGCATGAGCCTTTCGGGAAGGCTGGCATTCCTAGCCATGTAGGCTTTAGGTCCCTCCTGGCATCTTGGGTTCTCGCTGATCTCTAGGATTAGACACAACAATGTTCAGAGGAGGGGAAGTTTTCTTTTTTCTTTTTGTTTGAGATGGAGTCTTGCTCTGTCGCCCAGGCTGGAGTGCAGTTGCGAGATCTCCGCTCACTGCAACCTCCACCTCCTGGGTTCGATTCTCCTGCTCCAGCCTCCCAAGCAGCTGGGATTACAGGCACACAACACCATGCTCGGCTAATTTTTGTATTTTTAGTAGAGACGGGGTTTCACCATGTTGGCCAAGCTGCTCTTGAACTCCTGACCTCAGGTGATCCACCCTCCTCAGTCTCCCAAAGTGCTGGGATTACAGGCATGAGCTACGACGCTCAGCTGAAAAAGCATTTTTATGATTGCATTTAGCATGATTATTTTGTGAGAGATCAAGTTATTTCATAATTTTAAATCTTGTGGCCAAGAATGGTGTTGTTTTTTTTTTTTTTGCGAGCCAGCCAGGAGACAAACCTAGAATCTTCTAAAGAATGGAGTTTTTAAAAAAGCCTATTCTCCTCAAAATGTCCCATCCTATTAAGATATTTTTTCTCTCCATTATTCCCTACTTCTGGAAATGTTATCATCCCTACTCAGGATACTACAATTACAGGCCTGCACTCCTGGAGTAGAAAACTTAGTAATAAAAAATGAGAAATTAGGCCGGGCATGGTGGCTCACGCCTATAATCCAAGCACTTTGGAGGCCAAGGCGGGCGGATCACCTGAGGTTGGGAGTTCAAGACCAGCCTGACCAACATGGTGAAACCCGTCTTTAAAAACAAAAACAAACAAAAAAAAAAAGAGAGAAATTAAAAAGAGACAGCTATGGATATAGAAAAGGTATAAAAAGAGCCAGGAGCTAGGCACAGTGGCTTACGCATGTAATCTCAGTACTTTGGGAGGCCAAGGCGAGCAGATCGCTTGAGGCCAGGAGTTCAAGATATGCCTGAGCAACGGGGCAAAACCCTTTATATACTAAAAATAAAAAAAAAAAAAAAAAAACAACAACAAAAAACTGGCCAGGCACGATGGTACACATCTACAATCCCAGGTACTTGGGAAGCTGAGGCATGAAAATCACTTGAACCTGGGAGGGGGAGGCTGCAGTGAGCCAAGACTGCGCCACTGCACTCCAGGAGAAAGAGGGAGACTCTTTCTCAAAAACAAAAGCAAGTGTTGTATAAATATGGGGATCTAGGCCTTTGTTTTCAGAACAGAGGGGCCTGGGCTAGCACAGAATCTCAGAGCATTAGTAAACAGGCCGCAGACCCCTAATTGACTGGACCATTGGCAGAGCAAAAGCCAAATACATGACTGCAGGACTCATCAAGGCCTGTATTCCCCAGTGTCTCCTCTGAGCCAGCAAGGTGAGTCACAGCACCTGGACAGACCTGACCGACTGGAGGTTAATAAGTATGATGACTGAACAACTCTCTAACAGCCGCCAAGGGTGCTCTGTCTCAGTCCCTTTCCCCATGCCCCTCTTCAACAGGATCAGGCTCTATTCGTGCCCTGCTCCTCTGGCTTGCCAGGAGTCCCTGAGACAAGTTAGACATGGAGGAAATGGCAAATCACAGCCAGAGGAGATTGTGTCCTAGCCCTGTGTACCCCCACAACAGGCTCCCTGTGTTCTTGAAAGGGCTCTCTGAGAACACTGGCCATGACCTCACTGCTCCCCCTGCCTCCCCCACTCCCCATATGGATGAATGTTACCCACCTTTAATCTTCAAGCCAGCCTCAAATGCCACCTCCTCCAGCCTGGAGTCCATTCGGAACCAACCTCCCCCCGAGCTGAGCATTTGGAATTTTCCAAAATTCTCTCTTGCCTCCTTCAGAGGAGTCTGCCTCCCTCGGTGTGTGCAGCCTACCTTGTTCATCTATTTTCTCCACTGTTTATTTAGCAGAGTGCCTTTGTTGTCAAGAGCCCAATGAATATGGTTAAATGTCCATTTGATTTTAAGAGAGATTAGGGGCAGAACATCTTGGTCACTCATCTGTCTGGAGAACCTCACATCTTTTACAGTTAGTTCCTCTGAAAAGATAACTTCAATCCTTCCAACTATAATGTGAACTTATTTTCTCTTAACCCTTTGTTCCCTACTCTTAAATCAAAGTGAATTAATAAAAAAAAAATCACTAACTTCTATGTGGTCTACTGATCTTCGCCTTTAGGGGAAATCCTAAAGGTTGGTTGAGGTTTTTTTTTTTTTTTTTTCCATCTCTCCTAGTCTGAGAGTACCTACACTGGGCATTCAAAAGCCCAAATCTGAGGTCGGGAGCAGTGACTCATGCCTGTAATCCCAGCACTTTGGGAGGCCGAGGCAGGTGGATCACTTGAGCTCAGGAGTTCAAGACCAGCCTGGCCAACATGGCAAAACCCCGTCTCTACTAAAAATACAAAAAATGAGCCGGGCACAGTGCCGGGCGCCTGTAATCCTAGCTACTCAGGAGGCTGAGGCAGGAGAACAGCTTGAACCCAGGAGGCAGAGGTTGCAGTGAGCCAAGATCATGCCACTACACTCCAGCCTGGCCGAGAGCGAGACTCCATCTCTAAAAAAAAGAAAAGGAAAAACAAGCTGGGCGCAGTGGCTCACGCCTGTAATCCTAGCACTTTGGGAGGCCGAGGTGGGTGGATCACCTGAGGTCAGGAGTTCAAGACCAGCCTGGCCATCATGGTGAAATCCCATCTTTATAAAAAAAAAAAAAAAAAGTAAAAAATTAAAAAAAAAAAAAGGAAAAACGAAAGCCCAAAATCCTACATGCCTGTTCTGAATGTTATTCCCAAATTACCTTTAAACTTTTAAACTGTAAGGTATGTCTCACCTTCTCCAAGATGATACAAGATTTAGGGGAAGGATAAAAACCCAATCAATCAAACAGGTGAAGAAGCAGACATAAACAGGCTGAAGGTTAATGGCAGCAACATAAAATAAGCCAGAGGCAAAGTATCCCCCAAACCAGAGAAGCCTCAGGGGCATGCACAGCTGGAGAGAGCAAGCCAGAGAGGGGTCTCGGCACTGCCTCACCTTCCACTTGTCCAATGGGGGGAGCACTACCCCATTGGAACGGTTAAGGTCGGACACCAGCACCTTCAGAATGTCCTGAATCTACAGGAGGCAAAAAGGGAAAAACAAGGGCAGGGGGAGAAAGACAGAAATGGCTTACAGAGAGGCAAGAAAGTCAAGGAAGGAGGAAGATGTGGGTTCAGGGAAATGAAATGCTGAAGAAGAGTGGAGGAGATCAATACCATGGCCTGTGCCATCCTTCCAAATGGCCACCTGCTGCCTTGCCAGGGGCAGAAACAAATAGATGGAAAAGTCCCGAGTGATGCAGTCACACAGGGTGGAGTCACCTGACCAGGGCAGCTCTTAATGTGCTCATTGGACCCCTCAGGCCCAGGATGTGGGTGATGAATCTGGTAGAGCTACAGACTTCCACCTTAATTTTAAAAACCAGACTTCTGGGCCAGGCGTGGTGGCTCATGCCTGTAATCCAAGCACTTTGGAGGCCAAGGCGGGCGGATCACCTGAGGTCGGGAGTTCAAGACCAGCCTTACCAACATGGTGAAACCCCGTCTTTAAAAAAAAAAAACAAAAAACCAGACTTCTGAGTAAGGGCTCACTAGAACAAAGGGGGTTCCAGCTAAAAAACAAGCTTGAAAGATACTGATCTTATCCAATGTCATCTTATGAGGAAGAAACTGAGGCCCAGGGGAAGAAGTGATTTTTCTATAGTCACCCAGCAAGTTGGTGACAAAGATGAACTCAAAAGTTAGATCTTCTCCTAATTCTAGCACCTAGGGCTCTCCTCACCACACCCTGGGGCCCTTTCAGTGACTCCTAAAGGGATAGCCTGATAACAAGTGGCTGTTCTCATTGGCCTGGCTTCCCCTTGAGACTGGGGATGAGGAAAATGAAACAGCAACTACCATTTCCTGGGTGTCCTGAGTGTTTACTGCAGGCCCTGTACTAGGGATTAACATAAACACAACAACAACAAATCTCCTTTAAACTTCATAAGTGTAAATAAAACAATACTTTACAGATGTGAAAAGAGAGGCCCAAAAAGCTCCAACAGTTTGCACCAAAATCATATCCCTAGCAGATGGACAGGTATGATACAAACCCAGAACTCTTAACCAGTACCCGACAGTTCTTCTACAATCGTAACAATTACCCTCTACTGCCCCTTGGGCCCCCTGTCCCCAGGAGCCTGGCCAGCCAAGACTCACATCCTCAGATGAGTGGCAATCACCAGAATTGGTTGTCTCAGGGCTACTGCCATTTTTAATTTTCTTCTTCTTTTTTGCTCCTGCAGGAACACCAGGGCTATTCCTCTGCTGATATTCTCTCAGCTGTGGAAAAGAAGAGCAGCAATACTCATGAGAACTACAAGCCCCTACAGTTACATCCTACTTTACAATTTTTCCAAAATAGTCTTATAGACCATCTGATTTAATGCCACCAACAACTGTACAAGGTCTTATCACAATCACTTAGTGACTGAGAGGGACTGATACCATGGCTTAAAAAAAGGCAATAACTGAACTTAAACTCAGTCTTCTGACTCCAAGCTCGGGGGTTTTGCCACAGATCGGCAGCTACCAGGGGCCAAATCCAGAGGCAGAGGTAGAAAAGTAGAAATTAAGTAGACAGGAACTATACACTGTGTGGTTTAGAATCATATATCCTCACACGTTAGTTAGTGTAAGAAATGCATCAAATGCCTCTCAAACTTTTACATCAATGTATCCTCATGGCAGAAGCAGCCTTTCTGTTAAATCTAGGAATTTAACAGAAAGAGGACAACCCAAGCCTCATTTCAGAGAGAAGTCTGGTGTATTCTCAGACATTTATGTGACTGTTATCCCTAAATACATTGTTTTTCTCTCTCAAGAGAATCAAGGGAAACCGATGCTTCAGAAAGATGCATATTTATCCATGGCACTCCAGATACCCCAGGTTGAGATGATATGAGAAAGATTCAAGCTGTCAAGTTCAGTTTCCCAAGACCTGTTCCACAGAAAATAAGCAGATCTCATTCCAGAGACCACTGATTAAAGGGCACTCTGGTCCCAGAACCATGGAGAATTCGAATATGAGGTGGAGAAGTCAGAAAAAAATGTTAAAGTCTCTCTGGAGAGTAGAAGACTGGGAGAAAACCAAACCAAACCCATTCTCACATTGCCACCCAGAGATACTGCCAACGTTTAGAGCTCACAGGGGAAGTGCAGGCTTTTCACACTGTCAACGTCTATGTTAAGAGAGTAAGGCAGCCTGAAACCTCTGCCTCCTAGGTCCCATAGTCCCCATTCCCCTTCCAGCTGGAAATTTATGCTGTGACCAGAGGAAGCAGAAACGGGATGAGAACACTTATGGGGCTGGGTCCTAAGATCAAAGGCTGGTCTAGAGCACTAATTACGGTTCCGAGGGGGGTTGTGACGTCACTACATTCCACTCTTCCTGGGGGTGGGGGGGACATAGGCGCGACGTCCGAGTCGCCGCTCTGCGATGGGGGAGGGGAGCACAGGGCCAGGATCCAGGTCCTTGGAGATTCGAGCCCAAAGAGCCCAGAGAGAGCAGGTTTGGGGCGGCAGGAGGTGAGGGCCGAGTCCGGAGCGGGGAGCTCCTGGAGTCACGGGCCCAAAGTCACTGGCTGAGCCGCTGGGGACGTAGGTCCTTGGAGACACCAGCCCAAAGAGCCCAGGGAGGTTGGACCTGGGGCTGCAGGAGGTGAGGGCCGAGTCTGGAGCGGGGAGCCCCGGGAGTCACCAGCCCAAAGTCACCCGGGGGCGACTGGCGAGGGCTGGGGCTGGGCGGTTGAGGGGGCGGGGCTGGCTGACAAGACTTTGGTGGGGGCAGCCCAGAGGCGCCGGGGGGCCCGGCCCGGTGTGCCTCAGGAGTGGCACGGACTCTGGCCGTGGCCCTGCCATCGGAGGGGGGCTGGGGCTGGGTCGGGGGGCCGCGACCCGGCGCGCTTTACCTTTTTCTTCGCTGCGGCCAATTTGCTCTGTCGGGTTTCTTCCGACATCGCGGGGCGGGGAGAGAGGCGGGGTTGGGGCCACATCAGCGCAATCCCGGCAACCACTGCGTAAGTCAGTCAGCCACCGCGCAGCTGTGCGACGGGGCCAGAGGAGGCGTAACCAGGGCGTTATTAGAGGGCAGAATGGGGGCGTGGCCTCAATGATGCAAGCCCATTGGTCAATGAGAAAGATGAAGCGGAAAGGAGGCATGGCCAGGTGGCGGCGTGGCCAGAGGCACCTGTGGCGTCACAACAAAAGCTGCGCGCGCAACCGCTGTCCCCGCCCATCCCGGGAGAGGAGCGGGGCTGGTTATCCTTGGGTGCGCGCGCACCTTTCTCTGCGACCGTTCACGCTCCAGGTCAGAACCTGAGAGGCCGTTCTCCAACTCCCGCCCTGGACCCTCTTGCGCCAGTCAACCCCCTGATGCGGGGGCCTCGGACCCCAGGGCTCAGGAGGTGGGCGAGAAATGGACTCCACAGTTTCTTTCCTGACTCCTCACAGCCCTGCCCCAGACCTTCCCTTTCCAGAAATCACTTCCAAAGACTCCCATCCAGTGCTCCAGACAACCCCCCTCTCGGAACTTCCCCTTCCTAGAGGGTCTCTACCCTGATCCTGGAAGCTATCTGTCCCCTTTTCAGTTCCGGGCGCTCCTACTTCCTAGCTGCTTCTCCTCCTGCATCCGCACGGTACCCCTGTCCTATCAGAGCGGGCTGTGGGTTCAATCAGGCTTTCCCCTCGGATTCCTCTGCAGGACTGAACCAGGACTTACCCGGAGTTGCCGCGGGGCCTTCCGATCCCCTGTGAGTATATCTTACCCACACCCACCTTCCCATCCCCGACACTCCCTCCGTGTGAGTCCTTGCCGCTCCCAGCCCTCCTCCCCATCCCAACAGCAGCCGATCCCCACTTGGCCCTCTTCCATGTCTTCTCCCAGCCGGCTGAGAACCTCCAGGTCTTTTCTCAATCCCTCCCCTTCCTTTCCTCCCGCCTGCCAGTCTTCAAAGAAGTGCTATCCTGTCCTGTCCTGGTCTAACTCTTCTCCCTCCCCTTCCTGTCTCCTGCCTCCTCAGATGCCTTTCACTCCAGTCAAGCACCAGCTATCTCTCCTGCTCGCTGGTTTCACCCCTCACCTAGCCCTGCCTTTAAACAAACCCACAGCTCCCCAATCAGGAAAATGCTTGGTGTTCACCCTGGCCACTCCTTTAGTTGCTAATAGTCTCTCCTCTTCTCTGGCAAGCCACCCCCCAAAACGCAGCCTCCTCCTCCACTCATCCCCCAGTTGGAGTTGCCACTACCACTACCACCACTCTCAAGTTAGATCATGAGGACCAGGAGAGGTGGCTCACACCTGTAATCCTAGCACTTTAGGAGGCTGAAGTGGGTGGATCATTTGAGGTCAGGAGTTCAAGACCAGCCTGGCCAACATGTTGAAACCCTGTCGCTACTAAAAATACAAAAAAAAAAAAAAAAAAAAATCAACCGAGCGTGGTGGTGCACGCTGTAATCCCAGCCACTCAGGAGGCTGAGGCAGGAGAATCACTTCATCTAGGGAGGTGGAGGTTGTAGTGAGCCGAGATTGCCCCGCTGCACTCCAGCCTGGGCAACAGAGCTAGACTAAAAAAAAAAAAAAAAAAGAAATTAGATCAGGAAAGACTTGGTATTTGTTTGTTCATTGATTTAGCAACTGCACAATGCAGGTGTGTGCCAGAGAGCCCCCCTGCCCTCCAGGAGCCACAGGCAAAAAAACAGTTCCAGGACAAGTATGCACGTGGGTTCTGAGAGGGGGAGCCCAGGGTTGGACTTGCAAAGAGGGCTCTCCAGAGATGGCAGGGCCAGAGGCAAGGCCTGAAGGGCAATTCACAGTGAGCCCAGATGATGATGACAAGTTGGCAACCACAGTTTGCCAAAAGCATTGGACTGATTGAACTCTCTGCAAGTGAGTTGGTATCCACTGTTTTTGACCATGGGGTAACTAACTGCAGTTCATGCCTTTCTCATTCATACTAATTCATTCCTTCCCTTTCCTTTTTTTTTTTTTTGAGACAGGGTTTCACCCTGTCACCCAGGCTGTCTTGCAATGGTGTGATCTGGGCTCACTGTAACCTCTGCCTTCCAAGCCCAACCCATCCTCCCACTTCAGCCTACCGAATAGCTGGGACCACAGGCGTGCGCCATGATGCCTGGCTAATTTTTTTGTATTTTCAGTAGAGACAGATTTTCGCCATGTTGCCCAGGCTGGTCTCAAACTCGTGAGCTCAAAGCAACCCGCCTGCCTCGGCCTCCCAAAGTGCTGGGATTACAGGCAGGAGCCACCATGCCCAGCTTCCATTCCTTCCATTTTTAAAAACAAGGCTTGGCCAGGCATGGTGGCTCATGCCTATAATCCCAGCACTTTGGGAGGCCAAGGCAAGCGGATCAGCTGAGGTCAGGAGTTCAAGACCAGCCTGGCCAACATGTTGAAATGACATCTCTACTAAAAATACAAAAATTAGCCAGGTGTGGTGGCAGGCACCTGTAATCCCACCTACTTGGAAGGCTAAGGCAGGAAAATCGCTTGAACCCGGCGGGGCAGAGGTTGCAGTGAGCCGAGATCGCACTGCATTCCAGCCTTGGTGACACAGCAAGACTTTGTCTCAAAAAAAAAAAAAGAGGCTCTATTGAGCACTGTCCCCATCAGCTTACTTTACATACATCATCTTTCCAGTTCCTTCCAGCAACCTTTGAAGCAAGATGGTTTACTGTCCCCATGTTGAGATGAGGCCCATGAGTTCCAGAGAGATGAATATAGCCAGGACACGGCAGAGCTGGGGACTTTGAACTGAATTCTTTTTGTTTTGTTTTGTTTTGTTTTGTTCTCCCGGGTTGGAGTGCAATGGCACGATCTCAGCTCACTGCAACCTCTGCCTCCCAGGTTCAAGTGATTCTCCTGCCTCAGCCTCCATAGTAGCTGGAATTACAGTCGCCTGCCACCATGGCCCACTAATTTTTGTATTTTTAGTAGAGACAGGGTTTTTCCATGTTGGCCAGGCTGGTCTTGAACTCCTGGCCTCAGGTGATCACCTGCTTTGGCCTCCCAAAGTGCTGGGATTACAGGTGTGAGCCACCACGTCTGGCCTTGAACTGAACTCTTAACCAGTACCCTGTGCTTGCTCCTCTCTCGACCTGTTTGCAGGAGCATTCTCCTGACCTCCTGCCTCTTTTTCTGTACACATTTGGCTGGCTCCTCTGCTCCCTGCCACTGCTGAGGTAAATGTGGGCATTTCTGAGTCACTCTGCCCTCCTCTTGCTGTTCTCTTTCTACACACCCACTCCAAGGTCTCACTTCCACGCCCTCAGCCCACTCCAGTGCCCACAACTCTCCTGTCTCTCTCCAGTCCTGACCTTTCTTGGGACACGCAGAGCTGCCTGCAGAATCTTTGCCTTCCTACTTGCCAAGTCTGAAATCACACTCAGCCTCCTAACCAGGACCACAAACCAACTCCTCCAGCTGCCCTTGCATCATCAGAGGAACTCCAGGCTCTTGAAGTGGGCTCTGCCTCTCCTCCTTTTTTTTCGTTTTGTTTTTTTTGTTTTTGTTTTTGTTTTTGAGACAGAGTCTCACTCTGTTACCCAGGCTGAAGTGCAATGGCACAATCTCAGCTCACTGTAACCTCCGCCTCCCAGGTTCAAGCGATTCTGCTGCCTCAGCCTCCTGAGTAGCTGAAATTATAGGTGTATGCCACCATGCCCAGCTAATTTTTGCATTTTTAGTAGAGACGGGGTTTCACCATATTGGCCAGGCTGATCTCAAACTCCCAACCTCATGATCCACCTGCCTCAGCCTCCCAAAGTGCTGAGATTGCAGGCATGAGCCACCGCACCCGGCCGCCTCTCCTCCTTTCTAATAGCACCATGCATGGTTGCATTTGTTCTTTTTCACACCACTGTCCCCTCACTCACCCATTCACATACATGGAGACCACTCTCATTTCCCCCAACACAAGTGCTCTCTCCTGCCTTACGGCATTCGAGCACACATTCGTATCCCTGGGTATCCATGGAGATTGCTGCCAGGACCCCCATGGAGTGATACAAGACAAAAAGCCTGTACATGTTCGATACAAACTCAACCATGCTTTTTTCTCAATCAGATATTTTCGGTGTGAAACCCACTGATATGGACGGCCAACTGTTCTGTCCCCTCTGCCTGCAGTACTTTCTTCTACCTTTCTGCCAAACTAAAGCCTGCTCATCCCTTAAAATTCAGCTTCCTTGGAGAAGCCTTATCCCCACTCCTGGCTCAGTCCCGTTGCCCTGTTAGACCCTCCCATAGCACACTGTACTTAAAAGCATTTTCCAGATTTATAATTCATTTATTGGTTATTCATTCATTAATAAATATTAATATTGAGTGCCTACTGTGTGCCATGTACTGTTGTAGACACTGCAATCAGCAGTGAACAAAAGTCCCTTCGTGCATGAGCATTACACTTCAGTGATGTAAAGCAACGTAAGACAATGAAAATAATGAAATGCATAACTTGACAGGTGATAAAAAATTCTATAAAACATCAGGAGGCGAAGTGTGGTGGCTCATGCTTGCAGTCCTAACACTTTGGGTGGCCAAGGTTTGAGGATCACTCCAGCCCAGGGTTCAAGACCAAACTGGGTGACATAGCAAGACCCCATCCCTACAAAAAATTAAAAATTAAAAAAAAAGAGTTAGCTGAGTGTTATGGAACATGCCTGTCTTAACAGCTACCCAGGAGGCTGAGGTGGGAGGATTGCTTAAGCCCAGAAGGTTGAGGCTACAGTGAGGTGTGATTTTGCTACTGCACTCCAGCATGGACGACAGAGTGAGACAAACCCCATCTTAAAAGAAAAATTAAATTAAAAAAATATTTTTAAAAGGCTGGGCACAGTGGCTCACGCCCATAATCCCACTTTGGGAGGCCGAGGTGGATGGATCACGAGGTCAATGGTTCGAGATCAGCATGACCAACATGGTGAAACCCTGTCTCTACTAAAAATACAAAAATAAGCCAGGCGTGGCGGCACGTGCCTGTAATCCCAGCTATTTGGGATGCTGAGGCAGGAAAATTGCTTGAACCTGGGAGGTGGAGGTTACAGTGACCTGAGGCAGCACCACTGCACTTCAACATGGGCAACAGAGAGAGAGACTCCCTCTCAAAAAAAAAAAAAGTTTCAGCATTCTAAAAACATTTATCTAGGATAAAATCAAGACAATTGTGAAGTTCTGCTGACCTAAGCCCATGAAAAATTTGCCAGACTAGTATCATTTTTGTCCGATTTTATATGTT
Source organism: Cacajao melanocephalus (assembly GCA_963573385.1). NCBI lineage: Eukaryota > Metazoa > Chordata > Mammalia > Primates > Pitheciidae > Cacajao > Cacajao melanocephalus. The sequence goes on from CAUYLG010057358.1 coordinate 124,532, forward strand.
ATTGCAAAAAAAAGAAAACCCTTTAGTCTTCTTACTCTTCAAGAAAGCAGCATTGGTGCATGCTGCTTTTGTTAGGATTCCACCTACATATTCTTCCTCACTGACATTTTCTACTGTTTTTATAAAGTTGATAACACTGACTTTTCTACTGATTTTTATAAATTTGATTTACTTACACTTTATCCAATGATTGGGTTTAGTATATATTTTAATCTTTGCTTTTTAAGAGATATATATATATATATATATATATATATATATATATATTATTTGAGGGCAATAGAGAATAAAGTACAGTTACTTGATGTCAACTTTCAAGAACCACAGGCAAGATTTATTACAACATCCCTTTAGGCCAGTGAATGATTTTGTAAAAAGTAGAAATTTGGTCTTTTCTGATTAACATTTGCATTTTTCAGGGGTGTTTTATAGGAATTAGGGAGATGTCTATGGTATGAGTTGCTAAAAGAGAAGGAAAGAGTTAATGGAGCTGATTTCCTCTAAATTGAATGATTAGTTCTTGGATAATATACTTTAAAATTAAGCTTTTTGAGGAGTATGGGTGCGTGTGGGTGTGGGTGTTTAGAGACAGGGTCTCACTCTGTCTACCCAGGCGAAGTGCAGTGGCGTGATCATAGCTCACTGTAACTACAAACTCCTGGAATCAAGCTATCCTCCTGCCTGAGACTTCTAAAGTGCTAGGATTACAAGCATGAGTCATTGTGCCTAGCTGAGGTGTAAATTTATCTACAATAAAATGCACCCATTTTAAGGGTACATGTTCTTGAGTTTTTACGATTGCATATACCTGATTAACCACTGTCACCATTAAGATATAGAACATATTGGCTGGGCGCGGTGGCTCACGCCTGTAATCCCAGCGCTTTGGGAGGCCAAGGCGGATGGATCATGAGGTCAGGAGTTCAAGACCAGCTTGGCCAACATGGTGAAACCTGGTCTCTACTAAAAATACAAAATTAGCCAGGCGTGGTGGGGCATGCCTGTAATCCCAGCTACATGGGAGCCTGAAGCAGGAGAATCTTTGGAACCCAGGAGGCAGAGTTTGCAGTGACTGAGTTCGTGCCACTGCACTCCAGCCTGGGCAACAGAGCAAGCCTCTTTCTCAAAAGAAAAAAAAAATACAGAACATATCTATCCTCCAAATCTGATGACCACAAAAGGGATAGACAGATATCCGTTTTGTGGATAGCTAGCTAGCTAGCTAGCTAGCTATCCCATTTGTGGTCATCAGTAATATATTTTTTTCATATTGTAAGACCTTATCTATTCATGTTACTTCATATGACACTCTTGTTTTTTTTTTCTGAGATGGAGTTTTGCTCTTGTTGCCCAGGCTGGAGTTCAATGGCATGATCTTGGCTCACTGCAGCCTCTGCCTCCCAGATTCAAGCAATTCTTCTGCCTCAGCCTCCTGAGTAGCTGGAATTCTTTTTGTATTTTTAGTAGAGACAGAGCTTTGCCATGTTGGCCAAGCTGGTCTCGAACTTCTGACCTCAGGCGATCCAACGGCCTCGGCCTCCCAAAGTGCTGGGATTACAGGCATGAGCCACCGCACCCGGCCTTTCGCATGGCACTCTTACTCCCTCACCCCACTTCCACTGGTCACAACATTTAAAGAGAAGCAAAATTTTCATGGCGAGACCCTCTGGTTATGTAATTATAATCATACGGGATAAATGATTATCTTTATGCACTTTGAGTTTACAGAGTAGTGGGAGAGGGGACAGACAGATCTGCAGTCTAAAGGACTGAATTGGATGCATCTGAATAAGAAACTTTGGGGCTGGCTGGTAATATCAGCTTGATTCTATTCATTGCATTGTCATTAATAAGCCAGAACTAATTGGAGAAATAAAATTTGAGTCAAGCATGTGGAAGATTCCAATTAAATGGAAAGGTGTAGATTGGCTGTTACACCTCCAACATACGGAAGCTAAGAGGAAAGGGAGAGAGAGAGAGGACCACAGGAATTTGTCTGGCCAGAGTAGGTATAACAGAAGTACTGTGTGGCTGAGCTGTCTCTGGGTGCCTGTGGATGACATCCAGACTCAGGCCGAATTGCACTCAGCCCCCACACCAGCATCAGCTGTTCACGAGGGCAAGGCTGGTACAGATGGCTATGTCCTGCCCCACCCTCTTTCAAGTGGAGCCTCTCTGGCTGCTGCCTCTTCCTGGCTGTGCTCATCTCTGTGGTCCGTGTCCTCTGTTCCCTCCCTCGCCACTTGTCTATACAAATTTTCTCCTCCACTTTTTTGAATGGTCTCTCTTGTGACTTATCGCTGCTTGTCCTCAGCCTTTGTAACAAAAGCTTGACCTTTTATGGATGTTTCAAGTCTGTTCTTCAATTTATTACCTTTTTTTTCTTTTTTCTTTTTTTTTTTGAGATGGAGTCTCCTTCTGTCATCCAGGCTGGAGTGCAGTGGCGCAATCTCAGCTCACGGCAATCTGCGCCTCCCAGGTTCAAGCAGTTCTCTTGCCCCGGCCTCCTGAGTAGCTGGAATTATAGGCATGCACCACCACAGCCATCTAATTTTTCTAGTTTTAGTAGAAATGGGGTTTCACCATATTGGCCAGGTTGGTTTCCAACTCCTGACCTCAGGTGATCCACGCCCCTTGGCCTCCCGTAGTGATGGGATTACGGGCGTGAACCACCATACCTGGCCTATTACCATATTTTCAATGCACCTAAAATGCCATCAATTATAAGACACATTGGTATGTACGTGCCACACAAAAGAAAGAAAAACCTTGCCAGTTGAACTATTAAACCTTGATTGTCAAATGTATCCCAATTCTGAAATATTAATTTGTGGAAAATAAACAATATTACCAACCAAACACAGAGCACCCTAGAACACAGACAAACACAGGGCTTATGGGAGGATATCCCCAGTAAAGGGAGAATCAGAGAAGAATTTGAAACTAGAGGTAAGACACATAGTATGAGCTGTAATCTATGTAGTTGCTGGAGGTGGACGTTGTATTTGGCTGGAGGATCCTAGAAGCCTGTGCAAACAGGAAAATACCGTTATACAATTGTATATAAGAAGAAAACAAGCTAGTTTCTCAAAAAGAACATAGCTATTCTATTTACTAAGCCCTGGGTGAGGTATCTTTCTGTCCTCCTGCAGTGTGATTTAGAGAACAGTAACTTCAATAATGTCTCTCTCATAAATACAGTCACTGGGCTATTTTGTTTAATGTTGAATTTATGGTAGTCAGCTGGTAAAATATTAAAAGTGATGTTTGACTCTACCTGGTCCAGCTTAATTTGGGGAGAATATAAAGGGCTTACAATTATGCTTGGTGCTTGTTGGGCCAATTTTGTCGTCGTTTCATGTCCCTTTCATGCTGGGACATGATTTATCACATATCTTAATGACGTATTCATTATCCCACATCAGTTGCTACCTTACACCTTTGTAATCCCAGCTCCTTTCCAAGTCCCCTTACCAACCCACACTAGTGAAGTCCATCCCCTTGCCAAGTCCAGCTCTCATTAAGCTGCACATCCCACTTTCCACTTCTGTATTTTCTCCAGTCCAAGATGCTCTTTTAGCCTTTCTGCAAACTCACGTTCATTGGTTCCTTTTGGATGTTTCAGCATGTATCTTCCTTTAAGACTCTTTCTCTGACTCTTGGCTTAACGTTAAGCCCCTGTAACATTATACAGATAATTTAAACTATATTTTTAGGAACTCGTTAATCTGCTGTTTAATAATTTTTTAAACTGAAAGAGCGTCATGAATGGTGTCTAGCGCAGTGTTCAGTACTCAATTCATGCTCAAAAACAATGAAAGGATGAATGATATGTTATACTGTGAATTCATTCCTTCATGATGAGGTTACTAGGAGCTTCTTCCCAGCCCATTTCACTTTTATTTGGCTGTTTCTCCTGCACTACTGTATGATAGACACAATTTTTTATGTTCCGTTATTCTCCTGGGAATATTCCTCTGAGGAATGACTTGTAAAAGTCCTTCTCAAACATTTAAAACCCATGTCCCTTTGGATCAACTTACGAATCTCACCTCCTCCTGAGAGGTGATGATCTGGATAATACCCCCTGGGTAAAGGAAGGAGCTGCTAGGTACCCCCACCCCAACTGTAATTGATATAAGACAATCCTCTTTGGGTAATAGTGTTAAAGGTTATTACTCCAAGATGGTCACTGATTTGTTAGCCAGGATGATCACATTCATAAATGTGTAGTTAACATATAGAAAAAAATACCTATTTGTCAGGAGAGTTTGCTTAGCAAAAACATCTTAGTTTTAAAGTTTAGCACTGTTATTTTTAATTATAATTCACTTGTTAAGTTCAGTCAACAAACATTGGTGCCCAGAGGCTGGTCCATCAGCATTTCCAGTTAAGGCAAAATCCAAAATTATTTTTCATTCTCTGTCTCTCTTTTTTCTACTCTCAAAGAATGTTAACTTTTTTTTAGTTACTAAAAAGTGATTTTCCCATTGACTCATACCCTTTTCTTATGATTTTACCTTGTTGGCAGATTTTAACTCCTAAGATTTCTCCATGGGTTGAGGAATCACAGTGCCGTTTAAAATGAATGCATGATAAACCTTTTTCTAGACTTTAGCCACCTTTTGGGGAGGACATGTTGATTGGTGATAACTCAGAACTTTTTTTTTTTTTTTTTGAGATGGAGTTTCACTCTTGTTACCCAGGCTGGAATGCAATGGCGTAATCTCAGGTCACCTCAACCTCCACCTTCCAGGCTCAAGTGATTCCCCTGCCTCAGCCTCCTCAGTAGCTAGGATTACAGGCATGCGCCCCCACACCTGGCTACTTTTGTATTTTTAGTAGAGACGGGGTTTCTCCTTGTTGGTTGGTCTCGAACTCCCAGCCTCAGGTGATCCACCAGCCTCGGCCTTCCAAAGCGCTAGGATGATAGGCGTGAGCCACCGTGCCCAGCTGCACTGAGAGCTTTTAATTGAATAAGGAAAGCTACCATAAGACATCTCTGACTTTCACGTTTGTTTTGAGTTAATGTGGAGGTTTAAGAAATACAATTGAAAATAATCCTGCCTCAAGAGGAGTACTCTCTACTTGTTAATACAGAAGGTATGGAGATCATTTTATTTTAGAGTTGTTTACACTGACTGCCTGTTTCTATCCAGTTTATTTTTCTAAGAATACATTCTTTCCTCTGCTGCTTTCCAGCGCTTGACTCTTATGTGTTCCTACAGAGAAACATCTGGTATTCCGAGAATTTTATTTTTGGTGGCAACAGAATATTTTATAAAACTCTTTTTTTGCATTGCAGCTCCCAAGCATAGTGTGTAGTATAAGTAATAAAGGGTGGTTTGCAAATGTACTTAAAATACATGGCTTTGTATGGGCATGGCTATTTTTTATGCAGGCTTTATAACATAGGTGAGACTGTCTCTAGGAGCTCTTATGAAGCTTCCGTCATGATGTCAGTTTTGCTTGTCATTGTATACCTAGCATGGAGTAAACTTTGAATGATAAGGTGTATGTAGCTCCTTAAACAGTGACCTGTATATGGCTTACAGTAATTTTTTTTTATTTAGAGATAAATGACACAGCCTGGGCAAGATAGTGAGACCCCATCTCTACAAAATATAATTTTAAAATAGCCTGGCACAGTGGCTACTTGGGAGGCTATTTGTGAGCTACTTGGGAGGCTGAGGTGGGAGGATTGTTTGAGCTTGGGAGGTAGAGGTGGCAGTGAGACATGATTGCACTACTGCACTCTAGCCTAGGCACAGAGTGAGACCTTGTCTCAAAAACAAAAAGACAAAAATGTTAGCATTGGATTTTTAGATATTGAAGAAGTAGTAGCTGAAAATCAGTTTTGCACTTGGATGAATAAAACACCTTGACAACGGATTAGATAGAATAAATGGAATTAAAATATTCAGGGTGAAGATGAAGAAATGGAATAAAACTGTCAAATTTGAAACATGAGGATAGTTGATAGAAGAAGTGAACTGCTGTTAGAATACCTATTGTAGTCTTTGTGTCTCAAAATTCAAGTAACAGCTGTACTACATCTATAGAGAAGAGTTTTTACTATATATAGCTTCTAAACGAATGTTGTAAGCAACAGACTGTGTATTTGGCTATTTATAGAACTTTTACTTAGCAATTTAAGTTACTCAGAAGTTTGATGTGTCTAACCAGATATAGTCAGATGTGTGCTGTCCAGAGCACCATATGCAAATATAAGTATTCTTAAAAAGCAATTGAGAGGAACATTTCTGCTGAGAGGAATGGAGAGTCAGAGAAAATTTTTTTGGGAAGAGTTTTTGCAAACACCTTCAGTATCTTTTGAGGAATTTAGGTTGATCTGATAATCATCTAGAGATGGTAGATGAAATTAATGCCACCAAAGACAGATCGCAATTGGTTAGAATGGCTGGTGAGTATTCTTTGGTTAAATCCCTCATTGTGCCTGAGGTGTAATTGTGACTGTGGATAGTAGCTTAGCAGCTTGTAGAGGGCAGGTATCTATTATATGAGAAGCTTTTTATTTCTGTGTCAGGTTATCGGACAGAAGCTGCTTCAAAGCCAGGGTTTGGTGAGAGCTTTTAGAGACATTTCACCACTGAAAATGTTTTCTGTGACTGTTTCCTAGAGGAAGACTGCTCCAAGACCTCAGGCTGTTCTTTTAGAGTGTTTTGAAAAAGTGTGTGAAGCCATTGTCATGTTAAGCTTTATGACAATGTGAAGAGGAGTAACACCAAACAACTCTCTCTGGCTATTAGACACATCATGTCTTTAAATATTGTGATAAACCTGTGTTTTGGAAAAAACTCAAATTGTGTTTTCCCTCTGCTCTCATACCACGACAGTCAACACAGGGCTTCTATGGCCAAATGTCTAGGGGTTTCCCCCACCAACAAGCAGTGAACACCAGCTGGGTGTCCTCTGATTCAGTTCTGACACTGTCTACCCAGAGATAGTGTCAGATCCTACAGGTTGAGGGCTCAGTCCTACAAGACTGCCTCCTACTTTAGACATCAGTCACAAGTCTGGGCTTCTGGAAATTCTGACTGACCAGCTTCAAGTTGGGGTTCCCAGGACCCCCTCTTTGGGTCTGATTAATGTGCTGGAGGGGCTCACAGAACTCAGGGGAGCACTTATATTTACCAGTTAATTATGAAGGTTATCTTAAAGGATACAAGTAAACAGCCAGATGAAGAGATACATAGGGTGAGATCTGCAAGAGTCCCTAGCAGAGGAGCTTCTGTCCCCGTGGAGATGGGGGTACGCCACCCTCCCAGTGTGTGGATGAGTTCTTTTTCACTGTCCTGTCTGCTGCCTCCATGTGTTCAGTGATCTGGAAGTTCTTTGAACCTTGTCCTTGTGGGTTTTTATGGAGGCCTTGTTATATAGGCATACTTGAATATGGGTGGTATAAAAATGTGATTGGGGCTGGTTATGGTGGCTCATGCCTGTAATCCTAGCACTTTGAGAGGCCGAGGCAGGCAAATCACTTGAGGTCAGGAATTCGAGACCAGCCTGGCCAATGTGGTGAAACCCTGTCTCTACTAAAAACAGAAAAAATTAGCCGGGCATGGTGGTGGGCACCTGTAATCCCAGCTACTCAGGAGGCTGAGGCAGGAGAATCACTTGAACCTGGCAGGCAAGGTTGCAGTGAGCCAAGATCATACCACTGCACTCCAGCCTGGGCGACAGAGTGAGACTTCATCTTAAAAAAAAAAAAAAGGAAAGTGTGATTGGACAGAAAGGTTGTGATCTCATACTAATAGATGGAGTGGGGAAACCTAGCAAGGCCTGTCTGTTCAGTTCCTTTTTAGCCTCTCTGTGCAGCGTTTTTTCCTCCAGAGTATGGAACAGGACCCTCTCTGGAATGAGGATTTTTTTTGATCCACAACCAGATCAGAGGACAGGAGAAGGTCAGTGAGAGAGAATCTATTCCCTGAGGCCTGCTCCTGAGACCTAAAGTGCCCCAACATTTTAGCAAAAGACTGTAACAAGGGGTATGGGAGTTATGAGCCAGGAACCATGGACAAAAACCTATATATATGTGTGTGTGTGTGTGTGTATACACACACACACACACATATATATACACACATATATATACACATATATATATACACACATATACATATATTTATATATATATATACACACACACACACACACACACACACACACATATATATATGTCACCATGCTATCACAACCTAACACCACCTTTGCTGCTTAGGCATAACTTGTGTCCCTACCTAGCTATTAAATCTCTTGCATATTAGGTTCCTGTTTCCATCTTGGTTGCTTTTGCAGTGCTAGGCACAAAGTACATGATGGACAAGACTGCCAGTTAGAGAGGACCATGAACAGGTGGCACTCGGCTGTGTGGATGATGGTCTTTGAAAAAGTGTGCATGTGCTGGATTTTTCTGGACCTTCTTTGTAATGGACCTATTGTGGAGCGTAGTAACACAGAGCCGTCGTTAAAGGCATAGACCCTAGAGCCAGATTGAAAGTAAATCCTAGCCTTTTCAGTTACTGTGTGATCCTGGACGAGTTACCTGTCTTCTCCACGCCTCAACCTCCTCATTTGTAAATGAGGGTGATAGTACATCTTACGGATGTAAGGGTTGAACGAGGTAACACTTGATAAGCGGAGCCTGGCACTGTGAACCCAAGTCAGTTGCTTTGCTAGCTGTCCACACTCAAAATGCTTGGCTATAGATTTAAAAGCAATGTTAATAGACTTTTTAAAAATTGTCTGGAAAATATGACGTTCTTTTCAGGCAAACTTGTCGACAAGAATAGCAATCACTATCAGTGGCGTCGCCTTTAAATATAAAAGGCAGTGGTTGATGGGATGAATACATTTGCATGTATTTAGGCAAAAATGTAGATGTGTGAACACAAATTGGCATGAATTAACTGTAGAGGTTAATGCATGGAAACAAACTACATTGAATTAGTGCAGCCTCATCCTGAGACTCTGAAAGGAGTCACGGAAAGTAGGAAATTGCCAGCTTATAGACTTAGCATACAGTTTCTTTGCTTTAATAAACCATGACTTTGTCTTCAGCTATTATCTTTTCCAAACAACCAAATCATTAAGATTAGTTGCATGGCTGTACTGAAATAAGACAAATTTAAACCCAGAAATGGCTTTTTTTGGATTACATCCAATATAGTGAATGTATTCTTGTATGGGCTCAAGAAAAGCACTGGTTCAAGTATATTTGTGGAAATTATAGGGAAGATTCCGCTTATTGTATATGTAATTTGTTTGGTCAAATATCCAGATTGGTGTGAAGGGGGAAAAGTCTACATGAAACTTCGCCCTATCTGTTACTGAGCACTTCAGAAATGAAAGAAAGCAGAGTGGGTGTTAAATAAATTGGTAGAATAGAGTTTGTTGTTATGTTTAAATCAAAATAGTAGGAACCCAGGTTCTTGGTTCTAGTCCTGGCTTCACTACTAATAGAAGGATCTGGAGTAACTTTAACACCTGTGGAAACTAGTCTCAGTTTGTATATCAAGATTAGACCAGATCAAGTCTCATATTCAGGGACTCTGAATATAAAGACATATAATAATACTTGTAGGCCAGATGCTGTGGCTCCCACCTGTAATCCCAGCACTTTGGGAGGCAGAGGCAGGAGGATTGCTTGAGCCCATAAGTTCAAGACCAACCTGGCACCAGCATTTTTTGTAGAGAGATATTCCATCTCTACAATTTTTTTTTAATGAACCTGGTGTGCTGGCATACACCTGTAATCCCAGTGCTTTAAGAGGCCAAGATGGAAGGGTTACTTGAGGCCAGGAGTTTGAGACCAGCTTGGACAATATAGCAAGACCCCATCTCTTAAAAACATTTTTTTTCTTTTTAAATTAGCCAGGTGGGATGCTGTGGGCCTGTGGTCCCAGCTAGCCAGGAGGCTAAGGAGGGAGAATCCCTTGAGCCCATGAGTTTGAGGCTGCGGTGAGCTATGGTCTCACCACTGCATTCCAGCCTGGGCAAGAAGAGCAAGATCCTGTCTCTAACATCAACAGAAACAAAACAAAACAAAAATCCTTGTAAAAATGCATGTAATAGACAATTTAGCTTTGGTTTGTGAAAATGTCTTAAATATAAAGGAAGATAGAATATTGAAAAGACTGTAAAACCAGGTTATTAATATGAAAAGTAAGAAAAGTTTTTCCAAAGAAGCCTAATAATATATTTTAAATGATGCTGTGTATCATACTTAAAATGTAACACTGGTAGCATATTTAGTCATCCATATTTATTGAGCAGCTATTCTAAGGGATGAGGGGATTGCGAAAATCTTCAATCATGTATTCCCTAAAGGGGAAAGATGTGGTCCTTGAACTATACGAGTTGAGATGTTGGAAAAATGCTGATCTGATTGTTTTAAATCCATTTCCGAGAAAAAAAATTTTTGAGGAATTTCAGCTAAATATTTTGTTAATTTCTTGCATTTGAAGTTCTCCTCATTGGTATCGTTGGCCTGAGATTCTTTGCCGTAGTCCTCCTGCACAACTGCACAATTGCAACCAGCCACTTGAAGGGGTTTTTCCTTTGTTAATTTTTTTGTCAGAAGCCTACCTGTTCCCCTAGTCTTCTGTTGTCATCAGCCATAATTAGGTTGGTTTGGTATTCAGCACAAAAGGCCTGTACCAACTTGATATACACAGTCTCATAGTTGGGTGCAAGCACACAAAAGATGGGCCTGATGCTCGTCTAAAGCTTTGCCAGCTTTGTGAATTTACTCTTGTAAAGCAATATCAACATCCATGACACCAGCAGCATCAGTGCCTTCTTTGGCCATGCCGGTAGGTAACTGGTGATGGGGAATCTTCAGTGCACCCAGGCATCTACCTCTGAATTTGATGGAGGCAGAGAAAGAACCCAAGGAATTTTTGTAATTTCCATTACATGACGTCTATTACACAGGGGCTTTAAAGATTTTTTTTTTTTCCTGCTTTTCTTTCTGGTTAAGAGAGGAGAGATAATAAACAAAAAAATCTCCTTTCTTCCCTTTTACTCTCTAAGAGCAGTCATTTCTAAAAGTTTGGAGTGTATTCTTTGAGGAAGAAAGAATGTGGGTGTGGGTTCAGGCACCTGTGTATATTTACATATGCGTATGTTTTGCATAAATAATATCTATATGAACTGTTCTCTGACCTGCTTTTTTAACTTAACAGAATAATGCCTTCCTTTTCTTGTTAATAGATGTGTGTATGCCTTGTTCTTTTTAATGCTATGTTATATTTCTTTATGTGGATGAATGATAATTTCTTTGCTTAATCCTCTATTGATGGACATTTCGACTGTTTTCAATTTTTCACTGTAAACAGTGCTCCAAAGAGCATCATCGATGTATTCCTGTTACATCCCTCTTCACCAATTCTTTCCTCCCCGCCCTTTTCTGTTCCCTCCTCCTTTTCTCTCTCCCCCTCCTCCTCCCCCTCCCCTTCTCCTCCTTCTCTTTCCCCCCTCCCCGCTCCTCCATCTCTTCCCCCCTCCTCCTCCTCCTCCTCCTCTTCCTCTTCTCTTTTCTGACAGAGTCCGTTCCTGTCACCTAGACTGGAGTGCAGTGAGTGGTATGGTCATAGCTCACTGTAGCCTCAAACTCCTGGGCTCAAAGGATCTTCCAACCTCAGCCTCCTGAGTAGCTAAGACTACAGTTGCGAGCACACTAGTAAGCCTTGCTAATTTTTAAATTTTTTGTAGAAGTGGAATCTTGCAATGTTGTCCAGGCTGGTCTCAAACTCCTGGCCTCAAGTGATCCCCTGACCTTGGCCTCCCACAGTGTTGGGTTTACAGGCATGAGCCACCACGCCTGGCCAATAATTTTCTTAATATAACTTAGTTGAAGTGGAAACCTAGTAAAAGACTATGAGCATTTAAATTGTAAATAAAATTGTAAATATAAATTGCCAAATTTCTTCTACAAAAGTTGTAAATAAAGGTATTTTTTGAAGGCTAAAAAAATTCTTTTAAGAAAAAAAGAGGCTGGGCACGGTGGTTCACACCTGTAATCCCAGCGCTTTGGGAGGCCAAGGTGGGTGGATCACGAGGTCAAGAGATTGAGACCATCCTGGCCAAGATGGTAAAACCTCGTCTCTACTAAAAATACAAAAATTAGCTGGGCACAGTAGTGGACGTCCATAATCCACTGGAAGGATTATAATCCATTGGGAGGCTGAGGCAGGAGAATCACTTGAACCCAGGGAGGCAGAGGTTGCAGTGAGCCAAAATTGTGTACCACTGCACTCCAGCCTGGTGACAGAGCTAGACTCTGTCTCAAAAAAGAGAAAAAAGAAAAAAAGAAAAAAAAAGATTTTTATAATGAGGCACCAAATGTCCATCAACTGATGAATGGATAAATAATATGTGATATATTCATACAGTGGAATTCATAAAATGGAATGCAATGGTGACATGCTCTATATAACATTGATGAACTTTGGAAACATTATACTAAGTGAAAGAAGCCAGTCATAAAGGACTATGTATTGTATGATTTCATTGGTGTGAAATGTCCAGAGTAGGCATATTCATAGAGACAGAAAGTAGACTGATGATTGCCTAGACCCAGAGGAATTGGGGGAAATGGAGAGTGGCTGCCGATGGATATGGCATTTCTTTTGGGGGTATTGAGAATGTTCTACAATTAATTGTGGTCATGACCACATAACTCTGTGAATATGCTAAAAATCACTGAATTGTACACTTTAAGTGAGTAAATTGTATGGCGTATAAATTATATCTTAAAGCTCTTTTAAAAAATAAAAAAATTGAGGCTGGGCACAGTGGCTCATATCTCTAATGCCAACACTTTGGGAGGCCAAGGCGAGGATCACTTGAGCCCAGGATTTCAAGACCAGCCTTTGCAACATGGCAAAACCCTATCTCTACAAAAAATTTGTTTAAAATTAGCTGGATTTGGTGGTGCAAACCTGTGGTCCCAGCTACTCAGGAGACTGAGGCAGGAGGCTCCAGTGAGCTGTTTGAGCCACTGCACACCGGCCTGGGTGACAGAGTCAGACCCTGTCTCCAAGAAAATAAAAAACAAAAGTGGCATGAGGATAAATAAATGGATGGTTGGCAAAGTGTTAAGTAAAATTCCTTAGGTGTCCTTAGGGGTTCTACTAAAGTGGGTTTGCGATATCCTATATATTTAGTCATTTATGTTCAGTAGTGTTGTATTCTTTTGAGAAATTATTTTAAGAAATTTAAAATTAAAAAAGGTTTAAAAGTCCTTTAGTAATTAGAGATCTTTCTAGGTGGGTGGTTGTTTCTAAGTATCCCACATATTTAGTCATTTATGTTCAATAGTGTTGTATTCTTTTGAGAAATTACTTTAAGAAATTTTAAATGAAGAAAAATTATAAAGTTCTTTAGTAATTAGAGATTTTTCTAGGTAGGCAGATAGAGAATATATGATGAAAAAATACTCAAAGATGTATTTAATAATCTCTGATTATTAATCTCTAATTACTTGTATCTCAAGTATCTTTGAGTACTTTTTTGTCATATATGTCATTTTTTAGGCATGATTAAAAGTGTATTTGAGGACTGTTAGACACATAAAGATGAATTCCTCAGATTGAGAGATAGTTATTTTTGCTTTTTAATTTTGTTAGATGCTCAGCTGTTGAATAAATAATGCTTTTGTTAAAATCCTATGGGGCATTAATCCAACAAATGCGATGTAAGAAAGGAATGTGTGGTTGTGTACATGTTCTTCTATCTGTTTGTCCTAAAGAGTGTAAGAAGGTAAATTTGACCAGTGAAATTCATAATTACAGAGTTTTATTTGGTAATCCATTAATAAATCATTTTCTGAAAGCACATGTATGTGAGTCATTATATTTTTAATCTTCTGTTCCTCTAACCAAACATATAAAGTTTGCACTTAGATTTGTTTAAATCCCTTACTGGTTTGTTGAACTGAATCAGCTTGTTCTCCACTCTTCTTTTACTTATATATGAGGAAGCAGAGATTTGTAATTTGTATTTATGAAGATCAACAGGAAAAATCAGATACTCACGCTCTGAGACTCTGCCAGATGTAATTTACATTTGAACAAGGATTTACAAAAGAACAAGGATTAAGTTAAACAATTAGAGCAGCATGCTACAGACTCTATCCTAGGAAAACTATTTGGGTCAGTAGTTTCCGTTTTCAGCAGACTCTTGCATTGTGAGTGCTCAGTAAATTGGTTGTAATTAGTAATTGTCTCTGTACAAGTCTTTGTTTAGGAAGAAGGGAGCTAGCTAAAATAAGTTTGTGACTGCATTTTGTAGGAAATATATATTACTTAATCAGTGTGTTTTAAGAATGTAAAAACCATTATAGTTATTATTTTTAAAACCACCAGTATTGTGTTTGTTATCTCTTAACTCTGTTTAGATTTGACCTCTTACTGTCTCATTCTTTAGGTGTAAAAACTCGAGTTGGTGCTCCTTTTTTTTTATTACTGTACATGCAGTATAATGACTATATAGTGCAGGACATTTAAACTGAAGGCAGTGAACCCGCTGACATTAAAAGTAAAATGATGTGTTTGTGTATGTATATACAGTTTCTAAGACTGAGACTTCATGTCTTTGATCAAAATTTCAAAGGTTTCTAAAACTAGAAAATTAAGAACTGGTGACAGGTATATTTTGTGATGGTTTTAGAACTATGCTTTTCTTTTCCTTTCCTCACTGTCTCCTCCCCTTTCCCCCTTGGGAGACCTGCACTAACAATCAAATACATTGAGAGACTCCGTATACAGTTAAGGTCTACAGACTGTCACAATTGTTTATATTAAAGCGCTGAAATATATCAGCAGCTACCTATTATTTCTCTAATCACTCAGTAGCTGGAAGTAAAATGTTGAGGGTGGCTTTAATTCGTAGCAGGAAGGCTTTTGTGGTTACTCTGATAAATATTAAATAGAACCATCCCCAAAGCCATTGATCACATACTTTGTCTCACTAGTAATTAACTTATCAGTGAGCTATGGTACACTTTGTTGACTTTTTCCTAAAAGATTTATACTTATGACAAACCAGGGCATGATAAATTTTTCTATGAAAAGTACCTTTTTGACGCAGAGGAGATTAATGCAAATTTGTAATGAGATATGATGTATAGTGATTGGCGAGTTTCAGCGTCTCCTTTGAGATACTGTACATTCCCTTCTCATCTGGTCTTATTTTTCTTTAGGTCATGTTGTATATTGTACATTTGACATGTGTATTCATATAGAATATAATGAAAGAAAGGCAAAAGGCTCTTTATTGTTAGTTGAAAAATATTAATTAGAGTGTTGATTTTGCTTTCAAAGGGTTTATGCTCGCTCGCGACTGTGTAGCCTAGTTATACTATTAAGATAAAAAAGAAAAAAAGAAGGTGTTTGGGCTGGGCACGGTGGCTCACACCTGTAATCTCAGCACTTTGGGGGGCCGAGACGGGTGGATCATTTGAGGTCAGGAGTTTGAGACCAGCCCAGCCAACATGGTGAAACCCTGTCACTACTAAAAATACAAAAATTAGCCAGGCATGGTGGTGGGCGCCTGAATTCCTAGTTACTCGGAGGCTGACACAGAGAATTGCTTAAATCTAGAGGCAGAGGTTGTAGTGAGCCAAGATTGCACTACTGCAGTCCAGCCTGGGTGACAGAGAGAGACTTGTCTTAAAAAAAAAAAAAAAAAAAAAGTAAATAGAAGATACGTGGTGGATACTGTGTCAAGTTTGGGAGCCAAAATGTTTCTCTTCAATATTCATGCAGCATAACTTATTTTGCTTTAGAAAAGCGACAGTGTTTAAGAGAGTGAGTTGAATTCTGTCATTTTTTCTGAAGTTGGGAGACGTTTGACTCTGCATTTTATTCTCCAGAGAAAACTATACTCTTTTAAAACAGAAATTTGTTCATCTACAGGGTCTTCTCCCAAAGTGCCACCACTTTTGGTGCCATATGAAACCACTTGACTACTCAATGACAATTAATTTTAGCCTAGGACACTTTGGTAATGAATCTCTTCAAGTGAAGCCTGTTCTGATGCTTCAGTCTGGCTATTCCAGCATCTTTAAGTCTGAGACCAGTCGAGGGAGAGCAGGTAACTCGATTATGTGTTTCATTAAAATAAAAGCAAAATAGAATAGAAAAAAGTAGGATAGAGACATTAAAAGTATAATCTTACCAGGCGCAGTGGCTCACACTTGTAATCCCAGCACTTTTGGGAGGCCAAGGCAGGTGGATCATCTGAGGTCGGGAGTTTGAGACCAGCCTGACCAACATGGAGAAACCCTGTCTCTACTAAAATACAAAATTAGCTGGGTGCGGTGGTACATGTCTGTAATTCCAGCTATTCGGGAGGCTGAGTCAGGAAAATTGCTTGCACCCAGGAGGGGGAGGTTGTGGTGGGCTGAGATTGCACCATTGCAGTCCAGCCTGGACAACAAGAGCGAAATTCTGTCTCAGTAAAAAAGTATATTCTCAGTATCAAATAATGTTTCCTGTGCTGAGTTTGTAGTCTGTCCTTGGACAACACAATTTTAATTCATTTTAATTTTGAAAAAATATCAAGTTGCAAGAATAGCAGACTTGCACATTTTAAAGCTTTGCTACATTTGTTTTATCATCATATTTTTATGGAAAAATATATAATTTATTTTTTGAACTCTTTGAGAGTAGGTTAAATACATAATATAGCCATTAAGTCCTTAATATTTGGTGTATTTTCTTTTTTTTTTTTTTTTGAGATGGAGTTTTGCTCTTGTCACACAGGCTGGAGTGCAATGGCGCGATCTCGGCCCACTGCAACCTCCACCTCTTGAGTTCAAGAGATTCTTCTGCCTCAGCCTCCTGAGTAGCTGGGATTATAGGCACCTGCCACCATGCCCAGCTAAATTTTTTGTATTTTTAATAGAGACAGGGTTTCACCATGTTGGCCAGGCTGATCTTGAACTCCTGACCACAGGTGATCTACCTGCCTCGTCCTCCCAAATTACAGGCATGAGCTGCCACACTCAGCTCTTGGTGTATTTTCTAAGACTGTTACCAAATTCAGAAAATTTAACAGCAATGAAGTTTTGAACTTTTGAAGTTAAGAAGGAAGCTGAAAGAAAAACAAAGCTAGCCTTAATTATTATGTTATCAAATTTTGCTAAAAATAAGTTCGTTTTCCTTAAGTTTATCTCTTTAAAATAGAATTATTTAAATTTGCTTTATTTAAAAAATTTAAAGCATTGCTTGTGTAAAAAAGAAGTATATAACTTATATATTTGGTTTCAACAGCTAAGAAAAAAATGTAAATACCTGTATCACCACCCAGCTTGTACTTTTTTGTCTCTTATATCACTTACACCCATTTCTACTCCTTTCCATCGTACCTGTGAAAGGAAATGACTATCGTGAATTTTATATTTATTTTCCTTAATTTTCCTTATGATCAAACAACTTTAATATTATGTTTGCCTGGTTTTAATATTTTTATAAATAGAATGCTACTTTTTGAACTTTTCCTCCCACTTTATTTGCTCATCTGTTTTTGGAGTGGCTTTATTGAGGTATAACTTACATATAATAAAAATTTACTCATTTTATGTGTACACTTTTGATGAGCCTTGATATATATACAGTTGTACAACCACCTGCACAGTCAACTTTGTTCTTGAGATTCATTTGTCCGTGCTGATGCACGTCGCTGAATTCGCTTTTGCTGTTGCATGGTATTTCATTGTATGAATATACTCCAGTTTGTCCTTTCATTGTTGATGGACATTTGAATAGTTTCCAGTTTGGGGCTTTTATGAACAGCACTGCTGTGAACATTTGGATTGCTGGATCATAGCATATGAGCATATTAAACTTTACTATGTACACATAAAATTGATTTCCTAAGTAGTTAATACCACCAGTAGTATATGATAATGGTAGTACTTAACATCAAATTTTAACTTTTTTTCTGATGTGGAGCATGTGAAATGATATTTTATTGTGGTTTTAGTTTACATTTCTTCTGTAACAATGCAATGGAACATCGTTTCATATATTTATTGGCCATTCATTTGTTTTGTTTTGAAAAGTATTTGTTCTCTTTTTACTAATTTTCTCTCTCTCTCTTTTTTTGGCCCTTTAAAATTGATTTTTTGGAGTTATTTATGTATTGTGTATATTAATCTTTTGTTATATGCAAAATCTTTTTCCAGTTTGTAGTTTCCCTTTTCACTTGGTTTTATTTTCTGACTATTAAAAGTTCTGGTTTTTAAAATAGTGAAGTTTACTCTTTACTTTTAAGATGAATGCTTTATGGGTCAGATGTGGTGGCTCACATATGTAATCCCAGCACATTGGGAAGACATTGGGAAGCTGAGGTGGGAGGATCTCTGTGAGCCCAGGGGTTCAAGACCAGCCTTGGCAACCTAGAGAGACTTTATCTCTATTTTTTTTTTAAAAGATAATGCCGTATGTGTCTTGTTTAAAAAAAAAAATTCTTCTCTCATCTAAGGTCATAAAAGTATTGTCTTATACCTTCTAAAAGTCTTAAGCTTTACAATTCACATTTAAATCCTTGAAATGGATATTTTTTAATGGTATGAAGTAGAGATTAATTTCCCCCTATCAAGATAACCTATTATCCCAGCACTATTTATTGAATAGTCCAGCCTTTCTCACTGATCTGTGATACTGGTTCTATCCTACCAGGTTTCCAGATAACTGAGGATCGTTTTCAGGGTTGTCTGTTCTGTTTCGGTGTTCTGTTTGTCCCTGAGGCAGTACCATACTGCAGTACTGATAACTGTAGGACCAGTTTCTTCATTGTGTTCTGCTATAGGGGTGGCTTGGTCATTCTTATAGATGCCATTAAAAAACTATTTTGGGCCCCTGCGGGCTGCTCAGCAGCATGCACAGTCCTGCCGGCTGGCTGGTGGGGTGCCGAGGCTTGGGCAGCATGACGACGGAGACCTTTGTGAAGCATATCAAGCCCGGGCTCAAGGATCTGAACCTTATCTTCATTGTGCTGGAGACAGGCCGAGTGACCAAGACAAAGGATGGGCATGAGGTTTGGACCTGCAAAGTGGCGGACAAAACAGGCAGCATCAATATCTCCGTCTGGGATGACGTCGGCAATCTGATTCAGCCTGGGGACATTATCCGCCTCACCAAAGTGTATGCTTCAGTTTTCAAAGGTTGTCTGACACTGTATACTGGCCGTGGGGGTGATCTGCAGAAGATTGGAGAATTCTGTATGGTTTATTCTGAGGTTCCCAACTTCAGTGAGCCAAACCCAGAGTACAGCACCCAGCAGGCACCCAAGAAGGCGGCGCAGAATGACAGCAACCCTTCAGCTTCCCAGCCTACCACTGGACCTCCAGCTGCTTCTCCAGCCTCTGAGAGCCAGAACGGGAATGGACTGAGTGCCCCACCAGGTCCCGGTGGTGGCCCACATCCCCCTCATACTCCCTCCCACCCACCCAGCACCCGAATCACTCGAAGCCAGCCCAACCACACACTTGCAGGCCCACCTGGCCCTTCCAGCAACGCTGTTAGTAACGGCAAAGAAACCCTGAGGAACAGTAAGAGATAGCATGAAATTCTTCCTTCCTGCCACCAACCACATTCCGTGTCTGCTGGAGAGCAAGATAGCCTTCTACTGGCTGGCTGGTGTAGCAGTATGTTAGCCACTGAAATTCAGTGGAGGGGTGGTTAGCAGTGGCCTTATCAACCATAATCTTGTACTCCCCCATTGTCCAGCTGAACTACCTGTCCCCTGGGAATCAGGACCCTCCACCTGGTCTCTTTCCTCTTTAGAAATGGCAGTTACTTGGCTGGGTGTGGTGGCTAACGCCTGTAATCCCAGCACTTTGGGAGGTCGAGGCAGGCAGATCACCTGAGGTTGGGAGTTCGAGACAAGCCTGACCAACATGGAGAAACCCCATCTCTACTAAAAATACAAAATTAGCTGGGCGTGGTAGTTCATGCCTGTAGTCCCAGCTACTCAGGAGGCTGAGGCAGGAGAACCACTTGAACCCGGGAGGTGGAGGTTGCAGTGAGCTGAGATTGTGTCATTGCACTCTGGCCTGGGCAACAAGAGCAAAACTCCACCTCAAAAAACAAAAAGAAAAGAAAAGAAATGGCAGTTACCATCTATTTCTTCTGTGTGAGACATGGCGGTCTAACTGAAATCTCTTCTTCCTAATAAATGTTACCACTCTAAAAAAAAAAAAAAATACTGTTTTGGGACTGCACTGGACACATAGTTCAATATGAAAAGAATTGGCATCTTTACTGTATTGGATTTTCTAATTTGAAAACATGTTATATCTGTTTATTTAGTTCTTCTTTAGCAATACAAATTTTATATAAAAAAGTCTTCATCAGGTTTTTGCATCTTTTTTGTTAGATTTGTACCTAGGTACTTAAATTTTTTTCCTATTGCAAGTGGTATTTTTATTTTTTTAATTGAAATGTGATACATGCATTTTTTTCTGTATATATGCTGACTTTTCAAGCTAAACTCCAGACCTAGATCAAAAAACATTAGTGGCTCCCTAGAAACCCTCTTCTTGTTTCTTTCCTGTTACTAACATCCCCAAGGGCTGCCACTGTCCTGACTTTTAAAATCATGAGTCAGTTTAGCCTATTTTGGCACTTACATAAATGGAATCATACAGTATGTGCTTCTGTATCTAGCTTCTTTTGCCCAGTGTTATTTTTTTGATCATCTAGTTATAGTTCTAGATTGTTCATTCTTATTTATGTATGGTATTCAATTGTATAAATATACCAAAAGTGCTCATTGTTTAAAAATTTTTAAATATTTTTTGTTTTTTATATAGAGACAGGGTCTTGCCATGTTGCCTAGGCTGGTCTCAAACTCCTGGGCTCAGATGATCCTTCCACCTTGGCCTCCCAAAGTGCTGGGATTACAGGTGTAAGCCACTGTGCCCAGCCTACAAGTGGTCATTTTAAGTTGCATTTTCTTTTCTCTTGTAACTTAGAAATGCTGTTGACTTTAGTATATACTTATAGGTAGTAACTTTGCTAACTTCTCATTAATTCTGATATCTCTTTTTGTCTTGGCTTTTTTTTATATAGATAGTAATTTTGTTTGCTAATGATAGGTCCCTCCCCCGCCCACCTTTGGTGTTTATAATCTTTCATTTCTGAGAAGCAAGCATAGAACGATCAGATGCAAAATTCACGGGTTATATATTTTATAAATAAACTAGAAAGATTTTCTTTAGATTTTGGAAGTGAAATTGAGCTGCAATGTCTATGTGTTTTTTGTTTTTGCTTTGTTTTAACACTCTAGGCTTCTGCTACCCCTAATGCCTGTGTGGTTTAGACAGGGGAGTTAATTTGGGGAGGAGTAGGACAAAAGGGGCCAACTACTTTTGTCTTTGGCCTCTTGTTCATGTGTGTGCAATTGGAGGTGTCACAATTGGTTAATCTTTTCTTGGTTTATCAGTGCAGTTAGATATCCAAGAGACGTCAAGGGACGGAGAGTGGTAACTTGTGTTGCAGCATATATGCTTGTTATTTAATGAAGTGAAAATGGATTTGGGGCATACTGAACTCAGGAGGGCACTCAGAAATACATTCCACTGTCCTGAGTTTTCATCTATAAGAACTTGTGTGTGTATGGATCAACAAACTGGAACTCCTCAGAAAACAGGGTGAAGTTTTAAAAGAAAGTTAAGGTCACGTAAAGTATTGAATCACAAATTACTTTGTGATTTCTCAGAGGATGTCATTGGTAAAGGCGGTAAGGCTCACATGTCAAGTCTCAACAGGGAATTTTTATACCTTCAGATTAAAGCCCAATTGATTACCCTGTATAGATACTAACATAGAGTTGGAGATGCCAAATAAAGAGAAAAATCTTCAACAAGTATATGATTATTAGAAAACCATGAATTTCTAGCTCAGGATTTTTTTCTCCTTTGTGTTGGATGGATGCAGAAAAGTTATAGACATCAACTTAATGTGGTTGAGGCTTTCTGAACTGATCTCCATTTAACCGGTTCACTGCATTAACTGGTGCCCTCTATTCCTTCTGACATAAGTCAACGGATGCTCATGCTGGGTGGGTTCACTGGCCGTGGACATCCCAATTGCATGCCCATTGAGTTGTAAATTACCAAAACCAGTAGCATATGGCTTCAAATTATAGAGTATAATTGAGTATTATGTAAATTGATATAATATGAACAGAAAAATGTGCTTTCTATGGAAGACAGAATCAGTGAAGGTGAATTCTCAAAATGTGCTTCCCAGATCAGCAGCATCAAAGTCCTCTTGAAACCTGTTAAAAATACAGATTCTCAGCCTCCAATCCAGACCTACTGTATCAGAAACTTGGCCAGATGCGGTGGCTCACACATGTAATCCCGACACTTTGGGTGGATCACCTGAGGTCGGGAGTTTGAGACCAGCCTGACCAACATGGAGAAACCCCATTTCTGCTAAAAATACAAAATTAGCTGGGTGTGGTGGCACATGCCTGTAATCCCAACTACTCGGGAGGCTGAGGCAGGAGAATCACTTGAACCTGGGAGGCAGAGGTTGCAGAGAGCCAAGATTGTGCCATTGCACAAATAATTACATATGTTAAGTCCTAACTAATTAAAAAGTTTGTCATAAGAAATGCTGACTACAGGAATTCTTGTTATAACGTGTAACACTTGAAATGCAAATAATCTTGTTTTACATCAAGTTAATAATATAGCCATTTAGTTCAAGCCTTGCCTTCCGCTGTATTTTACATATAGCTCTCCTGTGAGGTCTGTTCCTGAAAACCCTTCACTAGTCTGGTGAGGGGAACAGGGAATTCTCTCTTAACCGTTCTGCTACCTCTTGAAAGAAGGAAACAGTGACTGGAAGGGTAAAATATGCTCTATGTGTGGTTGATTTTGACTCCGAATTTCATCTGTAGGTTCTCTAACAGTGTTTTCCTACCATAGGTAAAATTAAACAGTAATCCTTTCTCCATAACTTAATTTGCATGGTTGAATTCCTTGTTACTCAGTGTGGTTTGTGGATCAGCAGCATCAGCACACCCTGGGAGCTCATTAGAAGTGTGGAAGTTCAGGACCCACCCCAGATTTACAGGATCAAAAAATCTGCATTTAGCAATGTTCCTAAAGCATCCGTATATGTATTGAAGTTTAAGAAGCATTGTCCTGAGTCATGATGTACCTTCATAACAGTGTTGGGGGAAAAAGAAAAAAAGGAGAAGCAACAGCATTGCTCTGGATGGTGATAGTGGCAAGATGTTAATTGATCTTTTTATGAAAGATATTCTATAATGGATTTTAACTCCATTTTCTGTTCTAGTGTTATATTTAATTGTCCTAGAGAGGACTTTCTCATCTGCCAGCTGGTTACCTTCTCTGATACTAGTTTCCATGAGGAAACCAAAAGAAATACCTTACTGTTGAAAGATTAAAGGAAAAATGTATATACAGTTCTTAGAACAGTGACAGGCACAGTACATGTTCAGTCACGTTGTTTGTTATTATTATTACTGCTGCCATCACTGCTACCACTACTGTAACCAAACTAAACAGCAGTTAGTCTAAGAAAATGCCTACTATGTAAGTAAATAGTAAATGTAGCAAATGCTTTATGGTGAGCAGTTTTCACCATGAATACAGATAATACACCAACACACCAGATAATTCTTCCAAACTTTTCAACTCCTCTCTGAAACAAACAAAAAAACTGTAACAAAAATATTTAGAAATGTAGTGTGTGGTCCATTTTTTTCCTTATGAACACGCTTGAGATCCTTGTTGTAATCAGGACTTTTTTGTTTAGCTCACTTGGGTATATTACATATATATGAAGTGAAATTTGACTTGATAATTGCTGGTATTCTCTGATCCTGTGAGTGTATGTAGCATTCCAGTACAGCCATGGCGAGACTTCATTTCCATGTCAAGATGTTACCAGAAAAAGGGCTCTTGATCCAGACCCCCAGTGAGAGTTCTTGGATCTCATACAAGAAGGAATTTGGGCAAGTCCATAGAGTAAAGTGAATTCAAGGTTATTAAGAAAGTAAGAGACCAGCATGGTAGCTCACGCCTGTAATCCCAAGACTTTGGGAGGCCAAGGTGGGCAGATCACTTGAGGTTATGGGTTCAAGACCAGCCTGGCCAACATGGTGAAACTCTGTCTCTACTAAAAATACAAAAATTAGCCTGGTGTGTTAGCCCGCACCTGCAGTCCCAGGTACTTAGGAGGCTGAGGCATGAGAATCGCCTGAATCTGGGAGATGGAGGTTGCAGTGAGCTGAGATCCCATCACTGTACTTCAGCCTGGGTGACAGCAAAAGATCCAGTCTCAAAAGAAAGTAAAGGAATAAAGAGAATGGCTGCCCCATAGGCAGAGCAGCCGCAAGAGCTGCTGGTTCCCCATTTTTATGTTTATGTTTTGGTTACATGTTAAACAAGGGGTGGATTATTCATGAGTTTTCCCACAAAGGGATGGACAATTCCCAGAACTGAGGGTTCTTCGCTTTTTTATACCATATAGGCTAAGTTCCTGATGTTGCCATGGCATTTGTAAACTGTCATGGTGGGTGGGAGTATCTTTTAACATGCTAATGTATTATAATTAGCAATAATGAGCAGTGAAGATGACAAGGGATCATTTTCGTGGCCATCTTGGTTTTGGTAGGTTTTAGCCAGCTTCTTTACCTCATACTGTTTTATCAGCAAGGTCTGTATGACGTGTACCTTGTGCCAACCTCCTGCCTCATCCTGTGACTTAGGATGCCTAACCTCCTGAGAATGCAACCCAGTAGGTCTCAGCCTTATTTTACCCAGCCCTTGCTACATTCAAGAAGGAATCACTCTGGTTCTAATGCCTCCGACAAAATGGTTAGATTCTCAGACCCTAAAGCTAAGAAGACTGTGTTCAGTGACAGCAAGACTGCTGAAGAAGACTAAACTGGAATGGCCTTGAGGAGCAATTATAAATAAAAACAAAGTATAACTTATACTTATCTGTTGTGTTACAATGAAGCATATCATCACTGCCTTACTGAATACTGGATTTCAGATGTAGCACTGAAACATCTGTTACTGAGATATGCATCAGTGTCTTACATATTCCTTGTAGGCACTGTTGTTTGTAGAGGTCTTCTGTTGTTTTAGTGTTGTTAATAAGTAGCAGATGCACAGGGAGAGGGGGAGGAATGAGGACCCCAAAAGAGCCCTAGAGCACCTTAGAGTTTTTCTAAGATTTAAATTTGTTTCTCTTTATGCTTTTACTCAGTTAGAGAAAATAATGGAGGTCTTAAAGAAGGAATTTGTGCCAATTTGGTTACATCACTATTGCATATGTATTATAGGTCAGTGAGTCATCTCTTTACCATCGTGGGGTTTTTGACATGCAAGGTTAGAAAATCTCATGAGATTAGTTGACTAAATTGAACTGATTTTTTAGAATGAATACATAAGAATTAGTACATTCCGCACATAATAACATGACTTTTTTGTTGCTAGGTAAAGGTATAGCCTCTAAGGGAGTGAAATTCTAAAGACTTTCAGTTTTAAGTTGATGATTTAAGGAAATCCTCCATGTATGAGAAGAAAGTAGAGGAAAGAGATTTGTAAGTACCATGTTGAATCCATTATAGCTCAGAAAACTGAGATACTAGATTCTGACATTTCAGTGAGATTTAGTTGTCAAATTTCTAGAAGGATATTTAAAAGTTAATACTTCTTTATTCTTTATATGAAGCTTGTTTTAGATCATGTCGTAAGCGTATGTTTCCAGGCTGCCACAATATCATAACCCTAATTCTTCATTAGATGAGAAGGGATACTGTGGAATTGGAGAGGGTAGATGGGATACCTGTCTTTCAGGACTATTCCATCTTCATGAAGCCCTTCATGATTTCTTCTGCCAGGAGCAATGTCTCCACCCTGCAAACTCCGGTAATGCTACATACCTTTCTTATTACGTTGGTCATGTTTTCTGCATGCTTGTTTCATTGCCATTCTTTTTTTCCTTCCTTCATTCGGCAGGTCTTTGTTGTCTTTGTTGAGCATTTACTTGTTAGGCATTATGCTTTCTAATTGGGTTGTAATAAATAATGGATTAAATATAGCAATTGCTACATTATAATAATTTAATAATATAGCAATTGCTACAGTGTAATTAACGTAGCGATTGCTTCATTGTATAGTTTAATAATGTAGCAATTGCTACATTGTAATAATTTAATAATGTAGCAATTGCTGCATTGTAATAACTAAGAGACTTCTGTTACTTTTTCTACATGACACAATTAGATGTCCTATGTCTTCAGGGCTGTGGGGGAAGTTATTGCAAGTTCTACTCAGATAGCTATAAAAAGAAACATGTAAGATTGAAGGACTAAAACAGTTGGAATCACTGCTGAGATCAGTGCAGCCTCAGGAGTTTAATCCGTATTGGGGATATGCTTTCTCTTGAATTTAGGACCAACTAACAATAAAAAATATTGTAATTACCAGAGACTTCCAGTGGTCTGTTGGTTGCTGTTCTCCACTTGAAACGGTTGGTTAGTTACTTCCAACTCCAGACTTTCTTTCCATTTATGTAAGTATGTATGTATGTATGTATGTATGTAGACAGGGTTTCATTCTGTCACCCAGGCTAGAGTGCAGTGACTGCAGTTGAGCTCACTGCAGCCTTGAATTCCCTAGACTCAGGTGATTCTTCCACCTTAGCCTCCCAAGTAGGTTCAGGTGATTCCTCCACCTCATCCGCCCAAGCTGAGGCACGCACCACCGCACCCAGCTAATTTTTGTATTTTTTGTAGAGACGGGGTTTTGCCATGTTCCCCAGGCTAGTCTCAACCTCCTGGGCTCAAGGGATCCTCCCACTGCAGCCTTCCAAAGTGCTGGGATTATAGGTGTGAGCCACTGCACAGCCTCCTTTTCCTTTTGCCCTAAGAAACATTCTGGTCGTTGCTACTCATTTTTTTTTTTTCAAGGGAATGCAAACACACTTAAATGTAACATATAAATCTGCTTAATAGAAATTTCATCATTCATTAGTTTTTAAAAAATATTTGTATTATTCATTAATATTACTTGTGAATATAGACAGTTTGTTGCATTGCTGACTTTCGTGATGTTTGTTAACTTCTCTGAGCCTTATCTATGACCTAGGGCAATAATAGTCACATTATAGGATTACTGTGATTAAACGAAACAATATGTGTAAAATGCTTGGCACCAGCCTGGCACATAATACCTGCAAACTCTCTCTGCCTCCATTGTCTTTTTGTATAAATCTCTCAAAATCATGAGATATGCGCATGCACACACACGTACACAGGCGTATGTGTGTGTGAGAGAGAGATAGAGACAGATCTTATTAAAGTTAGGGGCAATGGGCCAGGTGCAGTGGCTCATGCCTGTAATCTCAGCACTTTGGGAGGCCAAGGCAGGTGGATCACTTGAGATCAGGAATTCAAAACCAGCCTGGTCAACATGGTGAAACCCCATCTCTACTAAAAATACAAAAAATTTAGCTGGGTGTGGTGGCGCACACCTGTAATCCCAACTACTTGGAAGGCTGAGGTGGGAGGATCACCTGAACCTGGGAGGCAGAGGTTGCAGTGAGCCAAGATCCCACCATTGCACTCCCAGCCTGGGTGAAAGAGTGAGACTCTGTCTCAAAAAATAAAAATAAAAATAAAGTTAGGGTCAATGAAGAGAGGCTCAGCCCACTCCCTGGATGGATTGTTCTGATAATGTCAAATTAACAGGGAGTTTGACATAAGTAATATGAAGTTACTATTAATCATTCATATGTGTTTGAGTTAGTCTGTGTGGGCTTTTTTCTCATTAGCAGAAATGTCTTTATCTTTTCATTTAAAAAAAAACCTCTGTGCACAGTCAGCATAAAAGGAGCTATAGTTTAAAGAGAAGAAATATGGTTTTAAGATCTCTTTAAAGCCAATCAAACCATCAGATTTTATCTTAAGAATCTTGTTGGAAATGAATAATTTATCTTTTTAAAAGCTTCATTTGTACTGATGAATGTAGTGTACATCAGCTTTTGAATTTTGAAAGTAACTAGCTTTTTGTTATATACTTGTAAAAATTGAAGTGATTAAACGTTTTTGTTTACAAGGTGCAGTCTTATGAAACTGTCAGGGGTAGTTCTTCCTTCTCAGATATGGAGAGAGAGCCACATTTTGAGAGAATTAAAATTCCCCCTCTTTTTTTTGGGAAATCGGTGCTTAAAGGTTCATGGATCTGTTGGGGCAGTGGTTTTCAATACTGCCTGCGTGTTAGAGTCACGTGGGTGCTTGTAGAAAAATACTTTGTACAGACCCAGCCCCAGAGTTGAGCTTCTGATCACTTGGCACAGATAGGAGAGTGCAGAATGTATTGTTTTTCTCTAAACTGAGCCACTCCAACACGTGGGGGCCAGGTAGGGACTCTAGCAAGGACCCAGCTGCCTGCTGGAGCTGAGCCAGGCCTCTGTGGTGCTGAATTTCCCTCATTGACCCCATGGGGCTCAGCAGAAATGGCTCAGGGCTTGAGCCTTAAACTGACTATCCTTAGTAGGAATTCTTTGCCAAGGACAGTGGTTCTTGTGAGTCTGATTGTGATATTTATTCAAGACAGCTGTAGAAAGCACAGATAAGAAAAGAAAAAATCTCCAGTGCCAGTCACAAAAGAGGGAGAACCATTTTGGCCTTTTAGTATCCCTCCCTCTCCCCACATAAATGGTGAAAATAACACAACTAGCCGAAAATGAACTTTTGTTATTGAATATTTATTTTGGCCCAACAAGTGAAGTTGCTGTTGTTCTTAGAGTGGTGGGAAGCCTGGAGCATAGGTGTGAAGGACCTTGCTTCAGGTATTGCAGTAATAAGTCAATACCGGATCTGCCTCACTGCAAGGCGAGGGACCCTGGTGAAACTGATATGTTTGGTTATTAGTCATGAAAATTGAGTCACGTTTTACACTGGACAGTGGCCATATTTATGACAAACAGCACAAGAGTATTACTTTAATTTTTTTTTTTTTCTTCTGAGACAGAGTGTTGCTCTGTTGCCCAGGCTGGAGTGCAGTGGTGCAGTCATGGCTCACTGTAGCCTCTACTGCCTGGGCTCAAGCAATCCTTCCACCTCAGCCTCCCAAGTAGCTGAGACCACAGGCATGTGCCATCATGCCCTGCTAATTTTTATTTTTGTAGAGATAGGCTTTCCCTATGTTGCCCAGGCTGGTCTCGAACTCCTGGGCTCAAGTGATCCTCCTGCCTCCGTCTTCCAAAGTTTTGGGATTATAGGCATGACCTATGGTGCCTGGCCTTAGATGTCTTTCTGTTATGATATTATTGGGGATTCTGTGTTTATACTTTTAGAATACTACCTGCTGGAATATTTCATCTGACGTTTTAGCTTTGGGAGCATGTAGTGTAGGGAGAATTGAAAGTTCCTAATTAAGAATGGGATTGTGTTCAGCCACTCTTGTCTGCACTTAAGCAACTAGTGTAGGTTTCTTACTTGCCCACCTGCAAGCGCGTGCTACAGGCCTGGGCCCTCTGCTCTGACCTCACAAAGGTCACTTAAGAATTTGAAGGCGGCTAACATCCTCTGGCTGTTAGACAGCAGTGCGAGAGGTGGAAAGATGGTGCCCTTTATAATTATGAAGAAACTCTGTCCTGGATTTTATAAAAATGCTTGTCTTCTTTTTATTCTTTTCAACTTAAATGTTTACTTTTTCCCTTTCTTAGAAAAAAAAAAATTGACCCTAAGGACACAATTTAGATTGAATTGAGTTATAAAAGGCAGCTTTCTTTATTTGTAGGAGAAAATATAACTCGAAATCCTATGTTTCCATAGTTACATTGCATTGTAATAAGATAAAAGCAAGACTAAAGGATATGTTTGAAAGGCCCTCCAGGAGCTGGCTGAGATAAATGTGGTTATTAAGCCACTCTGCTAGGCTTTGGTGAGGAGCTAGGCAGGCAGGTCCAACTAGTTGAAATTTCCCATTAGAAGAAAGGCATTTCTAATGCTTTGTGTTGAAGGTAAAAGTGAACCACAGAAACACACTATTGCTTCTGCATTGGAAGTTTGTATGTCGCTCATATTTAGAATCAGAACTTGTTAAAAATAGTTGCTTTTGAAACTGTACACAATATTTTTCCCCTGTGTCAGGAAATCAGTAAACTTAAAAAAAAATCTAAATTGTTGGTTTGATCCTTCTTACATTTTATTTAGTTATTTTCTTTATTCAAAGAATACAGGAAGGCCAAGCATTGTGGCTCACACCTATAATCCCAGCACTTTGGGAAGTCAAGGCAAGATGATCACTTGAGCCCAGGAGTTTAAGACCAGCCTGGGCAACATAGTGAGACCTTGTCTCTACAAAAAAAAAAAAGCCATGTATGGTGGTGTGTGCCAGCTACTTGGGAGGCTGAGGCAGGAGTATCACTTGAGCTTTGGAGGTTGAAGCTGCAGTGAGCTGTGATCGGGCCACTGCACTCCAGCCTAGACAGTGAGACCCCGTCTCAAAAACAGACACAAAAAAGGAATACTGGAGATTTTAGGCTGAGTGTGTATTTTACTTGGTCTAAACACTTGGTTCAAGTAAAAGTACTCAAATAAGTGTTCTTACTTAAATTGCATTAGTTGTTTTTTAAAAAATGAACATCAGGCTGGGTGCAGTGGCTCAAATCTGTAATCCCACTTTGGAGCCTGAAGTGGGCAGATCTTGAGCTCAGGAGTTCAAGGCCAGCCTGGGCAACATGGTGAAACTGTGTGTCCACTAAAATTACAAAATTAGCCAGGCATGGTGGTGCATGTCTGTATTCCTGGCTACTCAGGAGGCTGAGATGAGAGGATCGATCACTCAAGCCTGGAAGATAGAGGTTGCCATGAGTGGAAATGATGCCACTGCACTCCAGCCTGCGTGACAGAGTGAGACCCTGTCTCAAAAAAAAAAAAAAATCTATTTTTAAAAATATGCCGTTTTGATTATTTGAAATATGAAAACTAAAGTTGGGAGAGGAGGAGGGAAGTAATATATGATGGAAAATATCCAGCGATGTTTTCTATCTGATGGGTTTATTGTTGGCTTTTGGAAATGTTGTCTCACTCTGTCACCCAGGAGTGCAGTGGTGTGATCATGGCTCCTTGCAGCCTCAAACTCTTGGGCTCAAGCCATCTTCCCACCTTAGCCTCCTGAGCAGCTGAGACTACAGATCTGTGCCACCATGCCTGGCCTTTTTTTTTTTTGGTAAAGATGAGATCTCTCTGTTTTGCCCAGGCTGGTTTCAAACTCCTGGCCTCAAGTGATCTTCCCACCTTGTCCTCCCAAAGTGCTGGGATGACAGGCGTGAGCCACCACAGCCAGCCTGTTGTTTTTAGCAGTAAAACCAGACACTCTGTGTGAGGCTGTCCAAATTGTTTCGTTTTGTTTTGTTTTTTCCTAAATTTAATCTGAAAAAAAAAAGAGGGCAGAATCAAGATTTGGTATAAAAACTTCAAATAGTGATTAAAAATCTCTGCTGTAGAATTATTACAAATAGGAGGATATCAACTGGTATTTATTACTTTCCACCCATATCTTACTGGAACAGTGTAAATGTACAACTCTTTCAGCTGGCAAATGATGCTTGTTTGTGTGGCTCTCAATGAAGTCGGCAGATGAGTTTATGCTGCTTTCTTGGGATGGACCAAAAGCTTTATAGACTCTTCCTTTCAGACGTATCACCAATTCATCCAGCTGTGCTCTTATATGTGATATATGAGAGCAACACTAAAGACATTTATTGAACCTGAAGCAGGAATTTGGGCAGGCCATTCATGAGGTTTTACTATTCTTGAAGTTCTTGAACTCAATGATTATCCTTTTCTTAAAAATCTGCTTTACCGGAGTATGGTTATTCTAATTCACGAGAAAACTGAAAGTACTTTCTGTTGTTTTTATTTATTTTTTACCCCTATCACCCCCAGGGGCAGGATACCATTTACTATCTGTGTCATCAAATTAAAAGGGCATGTTAATGAGATAAAATGTCAAAGTAAAAAAGGAAGTTGGAAAACCTGATTAATTTTTTTTTGAGACAGCGTCTTGCTCTGTCACCCAGGCAGGAGTGCAGTGACACAATCTCAGCTCACTCATTCATTATACGCCTCCCAGCTTCAAGGATTCTTCTGTCTCAGCCTTCTGAGTAGCTGGGATTACAGGTGCCAGCCACCACACCCTGCTAATTTTTGTATTTTTAGTAGAGACTGGGTTTCACCATGTTGGCCAGGCTGGTCTCAAACTCCTGGCCTCTAGTGATCCACTCGCCTCGGCCCCCCAAAGTGCTGGGATTATAGACATGAGCCACTGCACCTGGCTACTTGATCAAATTTTAAAAAGAGTAGAACATTTCTTCTATTTCCTTATTTTTGTGAGTAATTCCAGGAAGTATCTGTTCTGAGTCAAAACCAAACTCTTCATACTTTTCACATAAAACATATTATAATATGGTTTTCTTTTCAGAGCAATGGCCTAATTAATATAGTTTCATTCCCTCTTTCAACTTCCTGTCATTTTTTTGAAGAAGGTCTCTCTCTGGCCAATCTTCATTGGTTTTCCCATATTGTGCTTGTATTACCAGGGTTTCCTATTGGAGGTTGTTTTCAGGAGCCCTCCTTCTCTTAATTGTAAGTACTTGTGTATGTGTATGTGCAGGAAAAATAGCCATGATAAATGAGGTTTTGTTTTTTTTTTAACAGAACCAAATAAAATAACAATCTGTGAGTGAAACTCTTAATTATTTCATATTACTTCATAATAAGGGCAGCTAAATTATGGGTGGGGAAAACATTCACAGGAAAAGGTAAATTCTGTGTTGTATTTTCTAGTTGTTAAAGGTAGGGGTAGCTTCATTAATTTTGATCTCTGCATATGGGTTCTGATATTATTAAATTGCTATTATTAATATGGGTGAAATGATTACTTCAAAAAGTAACAGGCCTGGTTGTGCATAGTCCCCCCAGCTGTTCAGAGGGCCGAGGCTGGAAGATCCCTTGAGGCAAGGAGTTAGCGGCCACAGTGCATTATGATTATGTCTGCGTATAGCCACCACACTCCAGTCTTGGCGGCGTACTAAAACCCCATATGAGTGAATGAATGAATGAATGAGTGTAATTAAAACAGCAAGGAAAAACTCTCCCGCTTTAAAACAGAAGAAACAAAGCAATTTTTGCAACCCAAAAACAAAAAACATTTCGGTGCACAGCTTGTGTTTAAAAGGAGGGTAGCCCCTGAGCAAAGCCTTGAATTCTGTGGTTTGGCCTTGGTCCAGTCAGTACCTCTAAGCCATCCTGTGGATCATTTCTCCCTAAAATAGGCTACTCTAACCCTCCAGGTACCTGCCCATCTATACATCCCCTCCCCTTCTTGTAACAGAATAGAAGAAGGTTAGGTGATGGGTTATTTGTCCTCTTTCAGCAGCCATTGCACTTTAACTGGAGCTCTTTTATTTGAAGTGTTACCTTCCCTTTAAGACTGATCTGTTATAATTAACATTTATTGATTGCTTGTTCCTATGCCAGGTTTATAACAGTCTTATAGGGTAGGGGAAAGTATTTTATGAAATCTGGGCCATAAATCTCAGAGAGGTTAACTAACTTACAGAAGTCACATAGCTCGGAAGGAGAAGTGCTAGGATTTGAATCCAGGTCCTCTTCTGACCCATATCCTTGAGTCTTTCCTCTGAGCTACTTTGCCTTTGATATCTGGTTGAGAGTTGAAAGGTCGTCCTTTGAAGGATGCATCTGTAATACACAGTATGGCTAGTAGTCTCTGTTTGCATTTGGAAGTAGCATGCTTACTTAACTCTGACTCTATTGAGTCTGCCTTTATAATGGTCCCACGTGACGTATTATAGCTACAGAGTTATTGTTTTCTAGGACATATGTTACATTTCAATGATGTTTCCAAAGCTTAACCATCTCTTACTCTCTATCTTTTGAGTAGGACCTTCAGTATCCCTCATAATGTTATTGATAATGACAATAGCTAATACTTATATAGATAAGAAATTATTTTAAGTGCTTTACATAATCATTTAATCCTTACAAAGCCCGATTAAGCCCATTTCCTTAATGAGGAAACCGAGGCTCAGTGGGATTAAGTGATTTGCTCAAGTCACCTAGCTAGTAAGTAGTGAAACTGGTATTCAGGCCCAGGCATTCTGGCTCCAGTCTGCAGATAAACCACTCCTCTATAATGCCCTTTGTCTGTACCTGGTATGCTGTGTCTACATCTGCTCAGGACATTGCTAACAAAGAAAGATGCAGTTGGGATACACTCTTTTTTTTTTTTTGGTTAAGAGGAGAGATTGCCAACCAGTAAATCTTTTATAGGTGCTGTAAAATCATGTTGTACTTTCACTTTCTTGGGTTTCCTTTGTTACCTTCACTTGACACCTCTTAAATTCATGTTCTCCAGTCATTCTTGTTATTCCTTATAGAAGAGAAAGTGGGCCCCAGGAAGGTTCAAGGACATGGCCAAGGTCACAGAGTCTTTCTTTTCTTGCAGAGAATCAATGATACACTTTAGATATTCTTACCTTACTGTGAATAATTTTTTTTTTCAATTACACTTTTTAGGTGACCTTGAGCAAAGGAAAAGCTTGACTTTTTCCTCCACTTTACTCTATTGTGGTTTCCCTGGGGTTGGCAAACATTTGGAAAGTTATGTATTCCAGAGCTGGAAAAATAATCTGGCCAAATTAAGCAAACTCTCCATGAGATGTTGGTGCCACTTACCCCGGGTTTTTTTTTTTTTCTTTCCATTCTTACAGACTTCCTCCTTGCTTCACCCCTCTCTCTGCTATCTGAGTCAAGGTCTCTGGCCTACATACAAGCTGTGGAAGCTTGCATAGGTTTTCTGGAATCTGTGCAGTAGTGCTTTGCTGTGGTGGGGTGGAAGAGACACATACAAGGGTGTTGAGGTGACAGTTCCGGTGTGTCAGATTGGTGGGTCAGGGAACTCTTTGCTCAGTGCCAGAATGTTGGAAAACAAAAGCAAGTTTCTAAGTAACCCCAAAATAGATTCACAGACAGGACCAAGAAGCTAATGCAGATGTTCCTTATTTTTTTAAAAAGAAGATCTAAAAACCTTATGTAACTATGCAGAATTTTAAAAATGGGTTTCATAAGGTTGCAGCATTACTAAATGACTTGTTTATTCAGCCAGTAATGTTTTAGTCTGGCTGACTCTTGGTGTTTAATTGCATTTGTTCTATGAAGCATTTTGTGATGCTGTTCAACCATGTGCAAGGCATTCAGGCATACCGTACAGTATGCAGTATGTAGGTGATTTTCAAAATATAAGCCTGGTGCCAAATATGAATGTAAAATTTTAAACAGTATGTCTACCATAACCCCATTTAAGAGGGGAAAAGTTGTGTGTGTATATCTGTGTGTGTGTGTCTAGCATGTGTCAGTGGTTCTCAAGCTTCGATATATATCGGAATCATCTGGAGGGCTTATTAAAACACAGATTGCTATGTCTTCCCCTAGAGTTTCTTATTCAGTAGTCTGCAGTGGGGCTCAAGTATTTGCTTTTCTCATGAGTTTCCAGGTGATGCTGATGCTGTTAGTCTGGGGACCACAGTTTGGGAACCACTGTAGGGATTAGAAGCATAGAAACAAGACTAAAAGGAAAATTTACCATTATTGGATAATGGGATTACTGGGCTCTTTATTTTTCTTTTATACTTTCCGCATTTATTTTTTTCACATTATCATCAGAAGAAATAGTGTTTAAAAGTTTTTTTGAGGCTCTGGTACTGACGCTGTCATGAGCACAGTTTTTATTGTCTTCTGTTGTCCAGTCTTACAATATTGTCATTTATGACAACTGAGATTCATGGAACCAGGTGGGGTGGTGCATGCCTGGAGTTCCACCTACCAGGGAGGCCAAGGTAGGAAGATCACCTGCGTCTCCAGGAGTTTGAGACCAGCCTAGGCAACAAAGCAGGATCCTATTTCAAAAAAAAAAAAAAAAAAAATGTAAAAATAAATAAGAACAATAAATAAGAATGCAATATTTTGTGTCCCTGTTTTTTAATTTTGCCTTCCCAAGATGTGAGCTTTTAGGTTACATTGTCACTTCTTATTTTAGTACATGGTGATAAACACATAGTAAGTGTTCAGTAAGTACTCAGTAGCCCCATTAGTTAGAATTGATTCTTTTATCCCACATCACTTCTCTTAAGACTCCATCGAATAGTATTTCATGAGTGCAATTGTATTTGATATCCATTTGAAAGAGGAAGGTCTCATCAAAATCTGAAAGAAAAGTAAAGACTTTGTGTAAGGTAGCAAAATAAGACAAGACTAAAATGATAGTCCAGCTCTCGTGACCTTAGAATAAACTGGTCAACCAACAACAAAACCCTAGCACTAGAAATAGCATTTTATTATGTGAACGTTCTCACAGTTGGCCTTTAACATTTTAGGAATAATCAGTATGTAACATCACACATGAAAAACAAAGCCTTAAGAATGTAGTGTTTTCCCGTGAAAGAATAGCAAGGATATTATGCATATATGTGTGTTTCATTATTATTTTAGGAAGGCCCTTTCTTAATCAAAAATGAGCCTGCTGGATATTGACTAGCAGAGAAAACACAGGGCTTAGAATCCAGAGAACAATTTTTAAGTCTGAGTCTGTCAAGTTCTAGGCAAATTCCTTAATCCCTTGAGTAAACCCTGTTCTGTAAATGGGAACATTGGTTCTGTAAACACCTTGGATTGTCACTATGATCAGGTGAACTAATGCTTGAGAAAGCCAGTTATAAGCATGTTAAGACCCTCTGAACTCCAGGGTAGCGGTAGTGAGATCACCACTGCCCCTTGTCTCTTCCCAGCCCTGTGGTCTATTATGGAAACTTACTTAACTCCCTGGATTTTCTGTCTCAGGGAAGGTTATGGCAAAGTTTGGCAAAGCCAGGTTCTTCTAGTGTACCTTCCATCCTGCCCAGCTAATTTGGTAGTAACACTCAGCGTTTGTATGAACTCTGAGGTCAGGCAACTTTAGCAAATTCAGGATAGCTTCTGAACAGTGTTTTTCCTGATAATGTAAGTTCCTTTCCTATTACCCTGTTTCCAGGAAGTTAAAATAATTACTGTCTCTATGGAAATGCATGAATCTGTTATTTTAAAAAATGATTTATCACCTGAGGAATTTGTTCGTTACCTCTTGTTCACTGCCTGTATCAGGAAACTAAGGATTTAGGCATTTGTGAGCTCTCTCTTTAAAAATCTCATGGTGCTTCACAGTTCCAGCTAAGCTGATACTTTCATCTCCTTCCTAAGCAAATATTCCCAAATGGTTTAATGTATATTCATGAAAGTTTCAAAATAAATTGTGCTTTTTTTTCCAGGAAAGGGGTAATTTTGTTCTGCTTTCTAGTTTCCGCAGCGCTTGGCCAACTTTTGACACCTGTTAAGTCCTTTTATCCTTCAAAGAGCAAAAGGATAATACACGCCACAAATGAGATCTTTTTAAGCATTGCAGGCAGCCTCTAGCCCCATTTTTAGTTCTGTTTGTTTGACTTAAGGTTCAGCAAGTCTCATATAACAGTTGCCCTTCTTGTCAGCTGTCTCTCAACTGTGCCATTGACTGTTGTCTGGTTGTGGGATTAGTGCCATCATGAAGACTGGCTAACATATTTGCATGTAGTGCCTCCTTCCTGCTAGGGGAGGAGGTCAAAAAGATAAAGCCAGGCCAAGTATGGTGGCTCATGCCTATAACTCCAACACTTTGGGAGGCCAAAGCAGGAAGATCACTGGAGGTCGGGAGTTTGAGATCAGCCTGGGCAACATAGTGAGACCCTGTCTCCCCACATTCCCCCAAAATAGTTGAGAGTAGTACCCACACCTATAGTCCTGGCTGCTTGGGAGACTGAGGCTAGAGCATTGCTTGAGCCCAGAAGTTCAAGGCTACAGTGAGCTATGATGGCACCACTGCATTCTAACCTGGGTGACAGAGTGAGACCCTGTCCTCCCTGCGTGCCCCTCCCCCGTCTCTCTCCTTCTCTCTGTCTCGCTCTCTCACACACATAAAAATAGGTAAAACCAGGTGATAAGAATTTCATTTTTAGCCTAAAATATACTTTAATCTTTACAAAGAAGGTAATTATTTAACAAATTGTGAGAATCCTGTACCTTTTTCTTGAAGAACTGCTTTTTTTTTTTTTTTTTTTTTTGAGAAATTCTTTTCTTTTGAGTTATTGCTGTGGCATGAGCTCATTCTGGAATGCTCACATGATCAAATTGTTTGTAATCTTGTGTTTAGCTTTTAGGTTATTTATAGTGTCTGTGATCTTACATTAAATTCTTTCCATTATATAATGGAAATATACATTTCCATTATGTACCAGTCTTTCTTTCTGAGTTCATGTTTAAATGATTCATGTGACCCAAGGTATTCTGAAGTTGAAGTTTGTAGGACTTGATGTGGATGTGACCTTTATCATGTGTTTTTTGTGAACATCTTTTTAACCATCATAATTTTTGAGACGGTTACATTCTGATGACATTTAACACATGTGACCTTACTCGAAGCAGGGAAATACATTTTCTTTGTAGTGTTCTAATGGTAAGATCTCTTGGACAGCATGATACAGAGAGAGAAGGTATTTATAGTGAGGCATTTCACTGCTTTGTAGTCTCCTTGGAACATAATAGATACAGCAGAATACAATGAACTCTGGATTTCCTTTTCCCTCGATCCCTAAATAGCACTTTGGTCAGTGAAGTAGAACCCACTGTGGCTCCTGTGCCCTTTGGTGGTGGCCTCTGATGTCGCTATCATCTGGTATTCCCAGGTTTGGTAGCTGTCTGGATCCACTGACACCACCGCCTTAGGGCTCTGAGAGTGTCTTGATTCTCTCATGTTACTGATTCCATCTGGTGTGGAAAGGTTTCATTGAACTCTATCTGAGACAGGTTTGGAGTATTTTGAACATTTTAGAAAATAAACCCCAAAAATATGTTCACACAAAATACCTGTGCTATAGAGAAGCATGTACATGAAGGGTAGTCATTTTGGTTCATGAAACTGTACCCTGCAAAGTTTAATGAAGATGAGATGAGTTGGCCCAGGTGACTGGCTCACAGACTTCAGTTTATTTTCTCATACTTAAACCAGCCTGGGAAATAGATGACTAAATTTCTACAGGAGGTCTTAGGCTTTCATACGTTGTATTTTCTGACAGCCTGTGTGATTTTGCACAGTATTCAGGACAGAAAGATTCTAGACTGCCTTTCTCTTGCTGAAGCCTGTCTTTCACATATCAGCTGGCTGACGACTGTGAGTGGTCAGGGTATTGTCCCTATCTGCCAGTGCCAGCTTCTGGGGTGCAGGGGGTACTGCTTTGGTGCTGCACGGGCTCACCCCGAGAGGCCTGCCAGGTGGAAGTAGCTTGTTTATTCCGAGAGTCTTTTTGCCTGGACCAGCATCCCATATTCTCACCATCCTGTTGCCTCTAAGAGAAATCTCACTCTCTTAGTCTGTCTCAGTACCCAGGAACTATGGAGGTGGGAAATTAACTGTACTCTGATTAGTATTTTTATTGTGGCAAAATATACATAACATAAAATTGATTATTTTAGCCATTTAAAAATGTACAATTCAGCGGTATCAAGTATATTCACAGTGTTATGCAGCCATCACCACTCACTATTCATTTTCAGAACTTCTTCATTATCCCAAACAGAAAGTCTATACCCATTAACTAACTCCTCATTAACCACCCGCCACCCCCAACCAAACCCCTGGGAATCACTATTCTACTTTCTTTCTCTATGAACTTAAAAACTCTGGGTACCTCATGTAAGTAGAATCATACAGTGTTTATCCTGTTGTGTCTGCCTTATTTCACTTAGCATAATGTTCATCCATGTTGTAGTGTGTATCAGAGTTCCTTTCCTATTTATTTCTGAATAATATTCCATTGTCATATATACTCCATTTTTATTTATTTGTCCACTGATGGACACTTGGGTTGTTTATACCTTTTGGCTGTTGTCAGTAATGTTGGTATGAATATTGGTATTCAAATATCTGTTCAAGTTCCTGCATTCACCTTTTTTTTTTTTTTTTTTGAGACAGAGTCTTGCTCTGTTGGCTAGGCTGGAAGGCAGTGGCGTGATCTTGGCTCACTGCAACCTCTGCCTCGTGGGTTCAAGCAATTCTCCTACCTCAGCCTCCTGAGTAGCTGGGACTACCATCACGTGCACCACCATGCCCGGCTAATTTTTGTATTTTTAGTAGAGATGGGGTATCACCATGTTGGCCAGGCTGGTATCAAACTCCTGATCTCAAGTGATCTGCCTGCCTCAGCCTCCCAAAGTGCTGGGATTATAGGCATGAGCCACCACACCTGGTCCCTGCTTTCATTTCTTTTGGGTATATTCCCAGAAACGGAATTGTTGAATTCTGATTACATTTTAAGGAACTACTTTCAGATACTAGCTACAAGTTGTTTATCATCTGAATATTTCCTAATATACTTAAACATTCTCCACTTATTATACTCTGAGATTATAAGTAAATTTTTACATCAAAGAAAATTTCAATCTCCTTCTTATTAGTCCGATGCTTTTCCAGTGAGTATATAATGGTATAATTGGGGATGCCTTCTAGCTGAGAAGCAGCTAGTGAAACTTTGTTCTAAATATCAGAAAAACCTCCTACATGTGTTTTAAATAAATGTTCCAGGGGCCAGGCATGGTGGCTTACACCTGTAATCCCAGCGCTTTGAGAAACTAAAGCAGGCAGATCACTTGAGGCCAGGAGTTCAAGACCAGCCTGGCCAACATGATAAAACCCCATCTGTACTAAAAATATAAAAATTAGCCAGGCATGGTGGTACATGCCTGAACATGAGAATCACTTGAGCCCAGGAGGCAGAAGGTTGCAGTCAGCCAAGATTGTGCCAATGCATTCCAGCCTGGGCAACAGAGTGAGAATGTCTCAAAAATAAAATAAAATAAAGAAATGCACCGAGAGACAGGTAAATTTAGGAACTCATGGAAGTTTACAAGAACTGAATGATTTGGTGACCCTATATGTTAATACAAGATAAGCGATGCATTTCTCTTCAGAATTAGTAGGAACGTGGACATGATGACCACTTTAAATATTTTTGGTGGTTAAAATTTAATTTAACCACCATTTTAATTAATTTTGGTCACCTTATATATTAATACAAGATAAGCAGTGCGTTTCTTTTCAGC
Source organism: Cacajao melanocephalus (assembly GCA_963573385.1). Classification (NCBI taxonomy): domain Eukaryota; kingdom Metazoa; phylum Chordata; class Mammalia; order Primates; family Pitheciidae; genus Cacajao; species Cacajao melanocephalus. Next base: position 165,812 of record CAUYLG010057358.1, read on the forward strand.
ATTAGTAGGAACATGGACATGATTACCACTTTAATTATATGTCTGGTTCCAACATCTTCATTATAAGATGGGCATTTTACATAAGGCATTATATATATTATATATATAATTGTATGTTATATATAGCTACCTCTTCTGGTGCTGTGCGAACAGCAGATTCTTTCAAGAGTTGGGTTAGGGGCAGGTTAGTAATAACTGACATATTTAGTAAATGTAGCTATTTGTACTGCTAACTAAATTTTCCTTCTGATTTGCTGCTCTTCTAGCCAAGTATCCTCTTCACTAATAACTAACTTTCAGAGCCAACTGACATTTTAGTGTCTCCTTACTCCTGAAAAACCCTTCCAACAGATAACACTGTTTGCCTTCTTCATTATTCTGGTAGCCCCCCAATTCTCACTGAATGACTGCTGCTAGTTATACATGTTCCTCATTAAGTGTTGAGGTGATAAGCCTTGTTTAAATGAAGTGCACATACATTGAAGTACATACTGTCAATTATCAGCTGCTGTCCATGGGACTGTTATGTTCTCTCCTAGCAAAGTGTCCAGGAAGTCTTTTGCCTTTTCTTGTGATTTGTCTACTAGGTTTGTCTCTTCAAAGTGATGGTAGAGAAACCATGTGTATTTACTGCACACAAGTCAGTGAATAATCTCACTCAGGTCTGTAGCTTGAAGTGTCATCTTTATTTTGACCGCCGGTTGCCTTCCTCACTTAGATGTCTAGCATCTCAAATTTAGCATGTTTGAAACCAAATTCCTCATTTCTTCCCCAAACCAGCTCTTCCCACAGCCTTCCCATTTCAGTAAAAGACAACCCTATTCTTCCTTCTGCTCGAGGGAAAAATTTTGTTCTCAGTGATGCCTCTCTTGCACACCTCAAATCAACTCATCAAATCTCTTCACTCTAACTTCAGAATCCATCCCAAAAAGACTGTTTCCTTACATCTTTGGCTCCAAGCACGCGCTTGCCTCAGTGTTTCTGCACTTGTCTGTCCCTCCTCTTGGATATTCCTCTCCCAGATATCTGATGGATACATTGGAAGGATTTGTTGATTGTTTTTTTCTTTTCTGGGGGATCGTGTTTGGAAGGAGGAGGAAATTTAATTTGTTTCAGATATGAAGGTTGTATATAAAGATACTAAATTTTCTTAGCAATATATCCATTTATCTCCTGTCTTTTTAGATATTACCCATCATATGGTATGGGGAAATCAGCGAACCTGTGTTGTAGCAATTTGTTGCTGTCACTTCTGAATCAGCTAAGTTTTCATTTCATACCCAGCTATGATCACTAATAGAAGAAAATAGTGTGCATGGAATGCAAAAATTATTATCTCAATATGTTTCCATCTCTGTCTGGAAGACTTTGCTTCTTAGCAGCCTTCTTCTAAGTTTAGTTTTTCTCTGTCTTGCCCCTTCTCATCCACTTTTTGGCATATCATGCCGTCCTTCCTATAACTCTGTTGTTCCATTGCATTTGTAAGGAAGAGTTGGGCAAAAAGAGAATATTTAGTGCAACATAAATGTAAGCTTTAAGAGGTGCTTCCCCCAGTAGAAGTTTTGTTTTTTGCTTATAGACATTTCATTTTTCCCACAAGTCCTATTAGTCGAGTAACTAAAAAATCTGCAGAGTTTACTTATAGAAGCACTTTTATTGATTAGTCCAAAGAGAAACTTAAGCTTTTAAATTAGAAAAATAAAGGGGGGCGTCAAACACACTAATACATTGAATTTTGTTTTCAAATCTTTTCTTTTTTTTGAGATGGAGTCTTGTTCTGTTGCCCAGGCTGGAGCGTAGTGGCACAATCTTTGCTGGCTGCAACCTCCGCCTCTCAGGTTCAAGTGATTCTCCTGCCTCAGCCTCCGGAGTAGCTGGGATTACAGGCATGCATCACCACATCTGGCTAATTATTGTATTTTTAGTAGAAATGGGGTTTCACCATGTTGGTCAGGGTGGTCTGATCTCGTGATTTACCCTCCTTGGCCTCCCAAAATGCTGGGATTACAGGCATGAGCCACGGTGCCTGACCTACACTGAACTTTTAATTAATAACATTGAAAGCATCATTGGGCCCATAGCGATTTAACTTATTTCAAGTCCACGACTAGTGATTGTTCAGAAAAATCCCCAAAATGTCAATTGTCGGCAGCTCTAACTATTGTAATTAGTGGCAGGAAGATGTTAAAGATCGAGTATGGGTCCTGCCGGAACCTGTGTAAGTGGCTTTTCTAACCACGTAAACACATGGTTTCTGAAATACATGCTTAGAAATATCATCTGTGCTCAGATATCTCACAGTTTTAACATACATTTATTCAGTGATCCTGAGAATTTTTTTAAAGCTTTAAAAATAATTTTAAAATTCTAGAGTCATGTACATATATATTTTTAACCTGTGAACATGTTATATGAGAGTCATATCTTAAAGCAAAAGATTTTTTAGCTCTTCCTTGTGCCGGATATTGAAGTGGGTACTGAAGATACAATAGGATTGAGGACTGGGCCTGACCTGAGAGGGTTTATCGTGTAAATACTGGTTATCATTCTCCTGGGCTGCTAAGCTGGATGAATCTTAGGGAAAGGTTTTTGAGAGCTGTGCCCTCACTGACATCTGAGATAAGAAATGAAGATGTCTAGTGTATTCTTAGCTCAGGCATTAGTGAAAAGGTGATTGAAGACTTAGAGGAAATTGAGAAGTGGCTGAAAAGCTTTTATGTGATTCTTGGGATGCAGCTTGTGAAAGATTTTGGTCTGCTGCTGTTTTGCTGGCCCTTGTCATTTATCTTAAGTGTCATTTGAAAATTTGTGTTTCTTAATGCCGCAATTGTGAAGAGAGTCACCCCAATAACCATATATTATCTTTCCACAAACATGAAAAAACCTAGACTACCAACCCACCCAAGAAAAATAAACACCCAGGGATTAATGCCTGGCAGCCTCCAGGTCTTTGAAACGGGGAAAATGTAATGGAATTTCCTGTTTTAATTATGAAGACTTACTGAATTCCAGGGACATTCTTGACCTTCCCATAGTTGATGAATCTCCTAATTGAAGTCTCCTGACTCATCTACTTTATTTTTAAATCTTAAATGTGTGTATTTGGAGAGAAACACTGCTTACTTCTTATTTTATTGTATTTTGTTTATTTAGAGACAGTGTTTCAATCCCATTGCCTAGGCTGGAGTGCAGTGGTGTGGTCTTGGCTCACTGCAGCCTCCGTCTCTGCAGCTCAGGTGATTGTCCTGCCTTAGCCTCCTGAGTAACTGGGATTACCAGGAACCTGCCACCATGCCTGGCTAATTTTTGTAATTTTTTGTAGAGGCAGGGTTTCGCCATGTTACCCAGGCTGGTCTTGAACTTCTGAGCTCAAGTGAGCCACCATGCCTGGCCTTGCTTACTTCTTAAAATTGTGCAATATATATGAAGGTGATAAAACATGTGCAGGCTGGGTGTGGTGGCTCATGCCTGTAATCCCAGGACTTTGGGAGGCTGAGGCAAGAGGATTTCTTGAACCCAGGAGTTTGAGACCAGCCTGGACCGCATAGTGAGACCCCATCACTATTTTTTTTTTAAAAAAGAAGAAGAAAAAATGTGTAATTAAAGAATAATAATAAAAATGAATACCCACATACCCTCCATTTAGCTGAAAAAACAGATACCCCATGCTTTAGAAGAGTGGACCCAAAGGAGTGTCCTTCTGAGTAACCTCACTTTCCTCATTTTTATGGTTATCATTTCCTTTTTTTTTTTTTTTTTTCCAAGTTTTGCATTTAACTTTATATCCCCAAGCAATATATTTTTAGTTTTGCCCTTTTGGATGAATTTATGTAATAGAATCATATTGAATATATTATTCATGGACTTGCTGCCTTTTAATATTATTTTTTTGAGATTCATTCACGTTGATGTGTAGAACTTTAGTTAATGTCCATTGCTGTTAACTGTTGCATTGTATGGAGTACCGTGGCTTATTTTTTTCATCCTCCAGTTTTGTTTCTTCACTGGTGTTTGGAAAATAACATGGACTCTAAACTCTGCAAGTCACCTTGCCATTTAAAGCTTCAAGGGTTTATGACTACTTTCTGGCCAGATCCCTTGAGTTGGGGTTGGGAATTTCCAAATGGTTTGCCCTCCTTGGTGGAAATATTAGATGTTCTCATTTCTGGAGACCTTCTAGAGAACGGACTCTGATGGACTTTTGCTGGGGCTGTTAGCTGTTGACCTGAGTCTCCCAAGTCTGGAGTTAAAGCCCTGTGTCTGCAGGATCTTGTGGATGAACCCTTCTGTGGGGTCACTCCTTCTAGTGACTTGAAATAAGGAGTTAAATTGCTATGGGCCCAATGATGCTTCCAACGTTGTTAATTGAAAGTTCAATGTATCAGTGTGTTTGATTCCCCTTTTTTCTGATTTAAAATTAATCTGATTTAAAATCTCTTTTAATTAATCAATAAAAGTACTTCTATAAGTAAACTCTGCAGATTTTTTTAGTCAGTCAGCTGATAAGACTTGCAGGAATAGTGAAATGTCTGTAAGCAAAAAACAAAATTCTGCTGGAGGAAGCTTTGGAGCTTTAGGTAGACTGGAGCCAGCCAGGAACCCAAATAGTTTAACCAGAAGCAGGCTCGTCTTCAGAGCACAGGAAGACACCAAGAGTTTTTGTTTTTCCCACACTTGGCTTTGCAAAGGCATTCTCCTCCCTTCCTCACCCCACCTTGATTCTCATCAGTTATTGGCAGATGTTCTGTTCCTTTGTGTCTCCACCGAGGGAGTCAGTGAAGGGGCACGCCCATTGTTTCATTTTAAAATACCCCAATAGAAATGACCAAAGTGCAAATAAAAAGCTCAGCTGTTTGCATTTATTTTCAAATTTAGAAAAACTTTCTGGAAAGATTGCACTAAGGGGTTACTGGCATCATTGTTACGGTCCTCTGGCATTTTAAAAAGTTGGTCTCTGAGTATGTTTTTCCTCCTTCATAAAGTGGAGACTGTGAGTATATTTTTCTATACTATCTGATTATTGTTACTTGAGATTTGTTCATCTTACCTTGAAGTGTGTTCCCTTGAACTGGATGTTAATGTTTGCTATGTAGGGAAGAATGTCTCTGCAGTAAATTAAGTTAAATCAGTTTATTTACTGCAGAACTTTTCAGTGCCCTTGATATGCTATCATGCTTTGAGAATTTTTAAGTTGGGCTCATAGAGATAGGAGTTCAAAAACGTGTTTGATCATGGGACCCCCTACTCTGCTGCCTCCCCAACTACCTCTACCATTAGTGTGCCTTGCTGCAGTACTACTACTCTGAATACTCTTTGGGAAAGGCGTCATTTATATATTTTTCATTGTTCACATTGGTTCCATTTACCTAGATCTCAGGATTGCAATGGAATTTTTTTTAGTACCTTAAGATAGCATTTATCGAAACCATCATTCTCAGCAAACTGACACAAGAACACAAAATCAAACACCGCATGTTCTCACTCATAGGCGGGTGATGAAAAATAAGAACACATGGACATAGGGAGGGGAGCACTACACACTGGGGGCTGTTGGGGGGGAAATAGGGGAGGGACAGTGGGAGGTGGGGAGTTGGGGAGAGATAGCATGGGAAGAAATAGGTGAAGGGGAGGAAAGCAGCAAA